>JAFIRS010002793.1:0-180877 GCA_018342105.1 Gonioctena quinquepunctata | reverse complement strand
TTGTAACCAATACCTTGTATTTTGTCGGTTAAATAATCCCATATTTGTAAACCTAGACTCGTCCGAAAATAAAATCCTTCCCAAACAAGCATTGTTTGGCTGCACATTATTCTGCAAGATCCAATTGCAATATTCCATGCTACGTTCATAATCATTTTCGTACAGGTGCTGGTGCAATTGATATTTGAAAGATTTATAATTATATTTGTGCAAGATTCGGCTTACCGTTTGGTGACTAATTTCCAATTCAAACCCAATTTGCCTTAAAGAAACAGTCTTATCAACTTCTATTCGAGCTGAAACATTAATTTCCGTTCCTTCGTCAATGATAACGTTTTCTTCGGGATCATGGTTATGCTCTCTTCGGAATTGATTTTCAAGACGATTAAAATGTCTCGCTGGACATTGTCTATCAGGATATCGGTTGGCATAAAGGTTTCTAGCCGCAACGGCATTTTTTCTACATTCCCCATAAATAATTAACATGTCCACTTTTTCATCCCTTGTGGGGCATTATCAAATGTAAAGACTTTTCCAATACACAATAAAAACACCGATAAACCAATACCTATTTATTTGACAATCTGAATAAATAATTTTATTGTTTTCAAAGATTACCTTCAACAGGCATTCGAAGCTATGCGAGTTCAGAAATGCATTGACGTTAATGGACAGCATTTCGAACAATTGTTGTAATGTTTTGTGTTCATTTTTTGTATTTCAAAGCCACCTTAGTAACTTCTTAGCATTGAATTAGAACAAAGTAATTGTATTATCTTATTTTATTTTAGCTGTTATTTTGATTGTATTTATCGCACATTCTTTTAGCAGGTATGAATAAACTCCTTATTGATAGTACTAATAAATGGTACCACGGTACCAATATGGTTCCATTTGAAAAAATTGAGTTTTACCCCAAAATCGATTATGATGAAGTTTATTTGCTCATAAAAAACGCAATTTAGTATTTTTGACGGGATTTCGATTTTTCTAGCATTAGACGGGTGGATTGGAATAAATCGAAACCATCATGGCACACTTAAATGGAAAACTAAAAATTGAATTATCAAAAATATTGACGTTTGAAATGTTATGTGATATCATTGGATTCAGGAAATTATGCAAATTTCAGAAATGTAATAATATACAGATGTTCTGTTTAAAAATCGAAAGTTGGTATCACTTCCGGCGAAACTGGAAGTGAAAAAAAAATAATTTGTAGGTCAAAAAGTGCCGCTCATTATGTATATGGGATATTCCAAATTTCAATCAATGACCTCCAACACTAAAGGAGATACGGGGGGTGTACCATGATCCTGTTACACACGGTATATAATATATATATTTCAGGTTTTTGGGCGAGCTCAAGAGCAGTGAATGATCATTGTGAATGAATGAATCTATAAAACGAAGCATTTAGAAACGGTAATTTTTCCGGCAAGATTCCTTCGATATTGGATCGAAAAGATTTGTTGTGACTTTTCACGTTGAAAATTATAATATAACATGAATTCGGTAATTTTATCCAGTTTCAAATGTGATTCGCGAAATATTCTAATCAAATATCATCATCATTCAGATTTTATCGCATTTTTTTTTTTATTTTCCCTGAAGAATTTTGTCCCTTGGAAATTTAACTCGTGCTTTTTGCGGGCTTATTATAAAAGATTAAACCACTCAGGCTTCGCTTTCGTGGTTTAATCAGATAATAAGACCGCAAATCGCACTCGGTAAAAAGGCTTTCTCGAAAATTTCAAAAAAAATTGAGCGATAAAACCCCTAGCAATTATGATATTACCCTCGATAAAACCCCTAGCAATTATGATATTATCCTCTATAAAATTGTGCGAATATATACAGTGCTCGTCTAAAGTCCGTTCCCTCCCCACTAATTTTTGAACCACCTGTTATATCGCAACGAAATTTGGGGGGCTTAAATAGGAGATAAAACCTACTTTTTCAAGAAAAAATCACAGCTGAAAGTTTTGAAATAGCGACTGAGCGCCATCTTCAATAATTTTTTTTAAATAAAGCCCGTATATCATTCCATTTCCAAAATCTGCTCATAATTCTCAACAGTTTTCTCTAATACACTTAAATCTTGAATTCAATTGTTTTCAAAATATTAACGTTTGAAAAGTGACATTTTGGTCATTTCAAACCCAACCAAAAACACTAATGTTGCTTTCAATCAAGTTTGCATTGGGAAAAATCGTTGTCGCGGTAACATCTTGTTTACTGTCAAACTGAACTGCTAACTGTCAAATAGTCCGTTGAGCGCCTAAATCCTTTTATGAAAAGTGTGATCATGGCCCGTAGTTTAGACGATAAATTTGAAGCAGTTTTGATATTTGGAGAAGCTGGAAGAAATTATCATCTAGCAGTCCGTAGGTTTAATGATAGATTTTCCGAGAATCCTATTTCGATGTCATATTTGCGCAAACTTCCAAATAAGCTCCAAGCAACTGGTACGCTGAAAGATGCCCCAAGATCAGGAAAACCGCCTCTTTCAGAAGAAAAAAAGGTAGGAATTGTTGCTGAAATGGTACACAATCCGACTCAGTCGACGTCTGCAGTTGCTGAATCCTGTGGAGTGAGTCAAAAAGTGTCCAAAGAGTCCTAAAAAAAGAAGAGTTTCATCCCTATAAAATGAAAATCCTGCATGCTCTCACGGAGGATGATCCAGACCGGAGGGTTGAATTTTTGTGAGTGGTTAACAAGAACAATTGAAGGAGAACGGGGCTTCCTAAAACGTGTATGTTTCGCAGACGAATGTACATTTTTTCTTAATGGAAAAGTCAACAAACAGAATGTACGATGCTGGAGCGATGCTTATCCGCATATTTTCAGAGAGGGACATACCCAGTTTCCTAAAAAGGTGAATGTTTGATCGGGGATTTTGGGCAATCGCGTTGTTGGACCGATTTTCATCAGAGGCCATCTTACAGGAGTTTTTTACAGAAATCTTTTAGAAACTGAAATTGAACCTCGAATACGACAAATTGTATTAAACCATCAGGAAGAGTTTGAAAATCGTGAAATCATATTTCAGCAGGATGGGGCACCTCCCCAATTCGATCGCATGGTTAGAGATTCCCTCGATTCAAACTTTCCTGGGCGATGGATAGGTCGCAGGGGAAGTACAGAATGGCCACCAAGATCTCCGGATCTTACACCTCTAGATTTTTTCAAAAATTTACGCCACTGAAAGCCAAACAATAGAAGAGTTGGAACGCAGAATAATGGATACATGTGAAGAAATAGATGAACAGACTTTCATCAACGTGAGAGAAGCTATTTATAATAGGGCACATTATTGTCAAGATTTAGGAGGGGGCCACATTGAACACTTGATGGAATAATTGTTGGGGTTAAATAAAAGGGTTATTCAAAAATAAATTATAAGTTTTTAGCTAACTAAGATGTTTTGATTGTGAATTTACAGAATACATTCGTAGGGTTCGAGATTTTCCGGTAAGCGGTACTGTTTATCATTAATAAACTCTCTTTACGCCTCTTATTAGACGAATTCGTCAAGAGATTTAACCACAATTCAATAGCAACGTTTAGTTAGCAAAATGTTTTAGCGGAGGTGACCAAAATCCATACTTCATTTTAAACCGGAATGTCACTTTTCAAACGTTAATATTTCGAGAAAAATTGAATTCAGGAAGTAAAGTGTATTAGAGAAAACTGTTGAGAATCATGAGCAGATTTCGAAAATAGAATAATATACGGGGTGTTCTATTTAAAAAAATTATTGAAGATGGCGGTCAGCCGCCATTTTGAAACTTTTAGCAGTGATTTTTTCATGAGAAAGTAGGTTTTTATCTCTTATTTACGCCCTTCAAATTTTGTTGCGATATACCATGTGGTTCAAAAATTAGTAGGGGGGAAACGGACTTTAGACGAGCACTGTATATGGAATGTATTGGTAAAATGTATACAGTGCGGTCCATAGGTATGGAATAAATTCATTTTTAGCGATATCATGTATTTGTTTAAAAAACCTGAAACAGGTCGATTTCTATAGTTAATTTGACAATTCACAGTAGGAAAATATTACCCCCTTCTTGTACCCACTCTGAATTATGAGCACACCCTCAAAAAAATTAAATGAGAAGGGGTGGTGTGGAACATTGTTCGAAAGGGATTTTCATTCTCTGGTCTGCAATATTAAGTTTTTCAAATTTGGTGCAATCATAACCAGGAAAATTTATTTTGAAAATATAAAATTTTGATACTTTACGTAGAATGAAGGAAATAATGTCACATAATGTTTAGGAAGTATTTTTCAATTTATTTCACACTCAAATTAAATGTTCAAAATGACCACCATTCATTTCTTGACAATAAGTCGATTTTGGAATTCTCGTTCAACATTTTGTAGGACCTCAGGGGTTATTTTGTTTATTTCTTCCGTTATCCTAACTTTTAATCTGCAATATTGTCTGGTCTATTGCAATATACTTTTGATTTCAAATAACCCCATAAGAAGTAATCGAGAGGAGTCAAATCGGGGGATCTAGGCGGCCATTCAATCGTTCCACGTCTTCCAATCCACCTATTGGGAAAAACTTCGTTCAAATAATCTCTAACAATACGTTTGTAATGATGTGGATCTCCGTCTTGTTGGTACCAAATTGATCTATCTATTGCATTTGCATCATTAACATCAAGAAAAAGTATTTTAATGTAAGATGTAAAAAGTTCATCAAAAAATCAAGATAAACCTCACCATTAACATTGCCTTAAAAGAAATAAGGGCCAATAATTTTGTTTTCAATGTTACCAGTCCAAACCTTCACTTTTTTAGGATATTGTGTGTGAGCCTCACACATCAAATGAGGATTTTCTCTGCTCTAATATCTACAGTTTTGGCTATTAACCGTTCCATTTAAATGAAAAGTAGTTTCAGGTTTTTTCAAACAAATACATAATAACACTTAAAATGAATTAACTCCATACCTATGGACCGCACTGTATAAATGAAATATGAAGATGAAAAAAAATTATAAGCAAAATGTGTATAGATGAAAAGAATGAATAAAATATGTAGATAAAAATACCTATAGATGAAAAGTTTGATTGAAAAAACAGATAAAAGTTGTTGAAACTAGAATGAAATCTAAAATTATTTTTTTATAGCTGCATATGCAATATGATAAAAATAGATGTTCAAAAAATTCCAACCTGGTGTAACGCGAACTCTTTATGCTTCAACCTAAACAAAACTAAACTAGTTACTTTCAAATGTAAACTAGACGATTTGGAATTGGAGAACCACTACATAGAAAACAAACAGCACACTAAATTCCTAGGTATTTACATAGATAATAAATTGAACTTTAAAGAACATGTATCGCATTTGAGTAAAAAAGTTTCCAGTGGATGTTATGCAATTAGAGTGATATCAAATGAGCTAGGGTATACTACAGCTAGAATGGCTTACTTTGCTTTCATCGAATCTTATATTCGCTCTGGAATAGCCTTCTGGGGACATTGTAACTCACATTTACATAATATGATATTTGCTCTTCAGAAGCGAGCTTTGAGATATATTACAAAGTCGAAATCGAGAGATCACTGCAAGCCCCTATTTATCAGCCACAAAATACTAACTGTAACCTGTTTATACATATCGGAAACAGTATACCTAATTCATAAAAATAAAACTAGCATGTACTGCCGGATCCATTTGTCGCAGTACCAGACAGGACCATATGCTTCATTTACCTATTCCAAAATTCGCTTTGACTAATAAGCATTCTCTGATTCATGAAAGTATCAAGGTATACAATCATCTTCCTACTATTCTGAAAAATATTACAGAATTCAAAAAATTCCGAAGAATGGTCCGAGATCTTTTGATCGAAAAGGTCTATTATTCGATCTATGAATTCTACTGTGATAACCTGTAAATTCTAACGAGACTTTAAATGTTCACCTAAACTAATCTTCATGTATTTCTTTGACTTTTTGTTTGTGAAATCTGAAAATTTGATGTTTGTAATGCCAATATATATTTGTTTTTTGACATGTGTTCTATTATATGTATATTTGACAATATTTGACAATGAAGTATATTTTGACTTGACTTGGCATTTCTATCATTCTGATGGGTTAGTTTCTGGGTTATTTTGAGATGAATCCATTGAATTTTTTCTTGAGTTGAAGGAGACTTTGAATTTCTGTTTGGTCTTTTGGTAGAATTTGGTACATTCTAGGTGCTAGATTGGCAAAACTGCGTTGGCCAACTATTTTTGATAAGAATGTAGTTTGGAAAAGGTATTATGGTTATGGATGAGGGATTAAAGTTGTGTTTTGTTTTTGAATTGGTGAAGCACCATGGAATGGTAAAACAATTGTTTTGTCAAAAACTTGGGCCTCTATATGTAAACATTATCAGATGGGAAGATATGAGGCCTCATAAGATCAGAACATATCGGTAAAGTATTAGAACAGAATTCATCTGGAGTATTGAAACATAACAAATTGAATAACACAATGTTGTATTCAAAAAATCAAATTCCCATTTGAAATGCTGCCCTGCTTTGAACCACCATAAGCAATACTGTAGCTGATCGTATCAGTAGAACTTTCGTGAAGTAACCATAACCCTATCGAATTGATCCAACCACATCCACATATTCCATTAACACTTCATCAGTTAAACTTCAACAAAATCGAGCTATCGTATGTCTACTCCGTCCGTCATTCTCTTGTTTCATTTTGTTCACGTCCTTGGCAAGCAATAAAGATCACATTATGTCCGATAGTATAAGAAACAAAACATTTGTCGACACAGATCGTATCTATGGAAATAGGTAGGCATGGATCGACTGTCTATTGTCTCTACAACGACGCTTATGATCGGCGTAGACTAATGGAGATGTAAGAACAAAGCGTAGGTGGAGATATAAATATTACTCTGCAACAATCATATATATATCGAGGGATTTGGTCTTGTAGACGTTTTAATTGGTATTTCTTGATGAAGAGTCGCCTATTGAATTGCTGACGCGCCGTTTCTTCGGGTATACGGGATTGTTATTTAGCGTTTTCGTTTGTTTTGCTTATTCGCAGTTATACACGGAGAAAAATGGATCTCATTACATTCCATAACGGAAATTGCTTTCAACGTTTTAAACGTGAAAAATATACCAAAAAACATTCAACAGGATGTAATAAAAGGTTTATTTCACAAATGAATCAATTTTTCTGTTGACTTTCATATAAAATGTTATTTTACAGACCCATTAACATACGAAAAATGGTTCTTTTGGATGCCGTCACTTTTTCGACTACAAACCTTTCACGTTCGCGATTCATTACTAAGATTGACGGTATTTTAAGGAATGCTACTCTCTTCAGTCATGAGGACATGGACAGACTAATGAAGCCTCTTGAAGAAAACAACAATAATAATAATAATATTGCATCTGAATAAATACATTGTCATAGAAACTGCATATCCTCCTGAGATCCAACGTCCATTTCAATGGACACCTATTTATTTTCGTATTTAAAATAAATTACCTTTCGTTTGCTGTAAAAGCCAGTTGTCCAACGCGAGTTCAGTTGACATAATATATTTGTGTAAACAAGTAAAGTGATGTGATCATGAGTGCCTTTGGAAAGCAAACGATTGAGTGTAAGTTTCTATTAATCCTTTCGAAATTTAAAATAGAAAAATGGGGACTAGTATTAGGAAGGTCTAATCTTATTATTCAATTAAATTTATGTTGATTTGTAGTCAAATTCTCTTCCTGGAGACAAAATATTTTTGTGTCCATTGTGATGGACATGAAATCTAAATTACAACAATATTATGATAACCTGAAAATTAATTCTTTGTTTTGTTTATCAATTTTTGGCAACAAAAAGTACTTGCGGTTTGACGAAGGCCATGAAAAATTATTGACTTGTCTGGAGTTATCTGATATTGAGGGCTGTGATAACGAAGATGATGACTCCGAAAACGAAAATGGTAACGCAGTGCCAATTCGCGAAGAAAATGTTGAAGAGCAATCTGAGATCAATGCTGAAAACTTCAATGAAGAGGACATTGAAGAGGATTCGGAAATTCAGTCAGACTTCGAATCAGATGAATCTGATCCAGAAATGAACATTCCGTTAAGCACACTGAAAGATCAATGGGGTCGGAAAATTTGGAAAAAAACTGACAGGTACCTAATCCATCCTGAATTTAAATTTTTCTATTCAATTTGTCTTGTAGATTTCAGCCTCGCATTTTTGAAACACCGGTGCCAGAAGATAGTAGTTTTGAGCGGAAAGACTGGAAAGTACCAGATTACTTCAAAATGTATTTTGACAATTCCGATGTAGAAAACATGTGTGCTTGCACTAATTTGAAATATCACATGGAACATGATAAGGCTATGAATCTGTCATAAGAAGAAGTAAGAAAATTCCTCGGAATTTCCATTCTGATGTCGTGTCTGAAATTCCCATAGATTGAAATATATTAGGCTAGCCTCACCCGAGTGTCAAAAATCTCTAAGAGTATGACCCGCAAAAGATTTTTCAGTATTAGAAGTCATCTGAAAGTCGTGGTAGACAGTGATTTATCGGAGGAAATACGAAATAAAGATAAACTTTGAAAGATCAAACCACTTGCCGATAAAATAAGATACTCCTGTTTGTCTTTAGAGCGACGCCACATAGTAGCTGTTGATGAGCAAATGATCCCATTTACTGGAGTGTGTGCAGTTAAGCAGTTAGTAAGAGGCAAGCCAAACCCAGAGGGTTTGAAAAATGTTGTGTGTGCCAACCCAGAGGGTTCAATTTTAGATTTTGAGATTTACCAAGGGAAAGGCACATAACTGGGGGATTCTGACGTAAATCTAGGAAGGAGGCCAGGTGCTGTAATACGATTAACAAGGTCATTAGAACCCAGGTATTTGTTGATCGTTTCTTTACGACAATACCTCTTCTAGAATATTCACTAACAAAAGGCCTAGTTTGCACCGGAACAATTATGAAATCACGGAAATTAAAAAATTTCCCAGAGGTTTCACAGAACAAACAGTTAGAAATGATGGAAAAGTAAATGTTATACAATGGTTTGACCAAAAACCAATATTACTAGCTTCAACAGCATTAGGGCAACATCCTACCGATAACTGTAGAAGATGGTGCAAAAAAGATTCCAAGTACATACTTGTCCCTCGTCCCTGCATTGTAAAATGCTACGACTCAATGGGCGGTATTGACCTAATAGACCGAATGATAAGCTACTATCGAATGTCTGCAAGAACGAGAAAGTGGACTGTCAAAACAATTTTTCACCTGATTGATCTAGCAATAGCAAATTCCTGGATTTCATATCGTGAGGACAGGAAGAAATTGGGTGATGCTCCAAAGGATATTTCGCAATTTCATGCATTTAAGCTTGAAATTGCAGATTCCTACTTCACTGATAATCATACAAATGACGAAAACTCAGTCTTACCCTTACGACTCACTACAAGAAATAACCCTTAGGGTTATACCCAGTCACCGAAGTCCACTCCACGATATAAATTACATTTGCCTCAAGTAGCCAAGGTTAGGAATTCATGAGGTGCAAGTACAAAAATTGTCAAAAAACAATTTTTTTTTGCGAAAGATGTATTTCATATCATTGTGTTGCCAGTGAGCGCAACTGTTTTTCTGATTTTCATATATCTCTTTGAATTTTAACATTATATTTAGTTCTAAACAACAATAAATAAATTACTATCATCTAACTTATTTCATTCTCCTTTGATATAGTTTTGACTTGACTAAGGTCAAATGTCCATCTGGTTGGACACATTTTGTTTCAAAATCGGTATATACAAAAAATCTAAAAAAGTTATTTAAGATTTTTGCGATATGTAAAATTGTTGGTGAAGTTTTCATTGCAATGTGTTGAGTAGTTTTTCCTGGGATCTCAGGAGTATATAATAGTAATCATTTCAATACCGAAAAGATACCCTCTTACGTAATTGGGCTATTTGAAGTTTCATTGTCTAGTTTGAATTATTGTTCATTACCTCTTTCCATACAGGGTGTATCAACGATGCGTGGTTGAACGATAGCTGCATCCCTATTTGAGATAAAAAAAATGTATCAAATAAAAGTTGTAGAGAGCAATGAAGGCTATGTTTCAGAAATAACTACCAACATACAGGCTGTCCGATAAATGTGTTACTTTTCTAAGTAATTTTTTTTAAATGAAACACCCTATTAATTTTTACATAGTTTAATTACTTTGGAAGAGCGTTTCTAAAAAATAAGGGTTGTATGGGTTTATACCAGGTGGTTCGGAAGTTGTGGTGGGATTAATGTCACAAAATGGGTTCATTCAACACCAAATATCTCAAAATGATTATTTTGGAATAAGAAGATTTTCTCGCCGAATATACTCGAGAATGGTGCATTTTCATTTTCTGTTCAAAATTTTACCGAATGGCGCTTTTTCCATACAGGAGCAACCAAAACTCGGGATCACTTTTTTGGAATGGAACACCCTGTAATTAAGGCCATGCCAGAATAGTTCACACTACGAGCTTGCAGAAAATGTAGGGTTTGTTTACTTGATTTCCATCAGAAATGTATTTATTTCTTAAGGAGAGTATAAAAAAGTCATCATTACAGCAATAACAATTTTTTTAATTCAATGCTGGACAAAAGAGGTGACAAAATAAACTCAAACCATTCAAAGAAGCGTAAATTCACCGATCCTCGATCTTCCATATTACAATTTTAATAATCTGATCGACAAGCTCCATACAATCCCACAGTAAAAGATAACAAATAATAAGAGTCAACAACATTTTCTCTGAAGAAATGGATGTATAGCAAGGTGTGCCACAAGGTTCTGTCTTAGGCCCCCTTTTTTTCAACATTTTTGCTAACGATCTCATTCTCTATATTCGAAGGGTTCAGAATGTTCGTGTTATCTGCTATGCAGATGACACGAATATTTTGGTTGTTGACAAGAATCTCAATAAGCTGAAAACTACTGCTGAAGCGGTATATGCCAGTATTGTAAAATGGCCCAACAATAATGACCTACAACTGAATCATCGTAAAACAGTAACTGTTCTTTTTGGTAATGGCAGGAGTGATGAAATCAAACTTTTTGAAGGTTCCAATAATTAAATAGTAAGTAGTAAATCAGTGAAACTAACCTCCAATAGGCAACTTCGCTGGGATTGTCATATTTATTGTTTGTGTAAAAAATTACAGAGTAGCTATTATAGTCTGAAATTTACAAAGAACCACTGTAGTGAGTACACACTACTGTGTTTGTACTATGCAAATTTTCATTCCCATATAAAGTATGGAGTTTTGATTTGGGAAAATTGTGCACATGTCAATAAAGTATTGGTACTTCAGAAATATGCGATTAGAATTCTTGCTTGTATCGATACTAGAACGAGCTGCAGACATTATTTTAAAAAATTCAAAATCCTATTTGTTGTTAGCTTATATATACTGGAAGTGTGTTCATACGACTATAAAAATAAAAACAAGTTTTTGAATACTGTTGAGAAGCATAACCATAATACACGTTTCGAAGGCCAACTACAACCTGAGAATCACCGGACTACGCTGTCCAAAATAGTTTTTTTTTACTGGCTGTAAATTATAGAACTCTCTTGATGTGCATATTGAGAGCTCCCTCAATTTAAATATTTTCAAAACAAGACTGAAACAGCAGCTAGTTCAGAAGGCCTGCTGCACTATAGATGAGTACTTAGTATAATTTGTGATGTGTATAGCTGGACCCACTTGGGTCCAGCTATCACACACACCTAAACAATGGCTTTTAAAAGATAATGAAAATGTAATCTCAATTTTCATCCTGGCTTAGGATATGTTTTTTTACATGTTTGTCACGTAAACTTATACAACACTCATTGATCATGAGATATTTTATGGTCTTTTTGGCTTCTTGTACACCTGACGAGTACGCACTGATGATGACTTAAGGGTCGAAAGCGCTTTGCTACGATTTTAATAAATTATTTTATGCACGAAATACAATTTTCTTCCATCGATTATATCGATACGTGCACACAGTCACACTTTCCATTTACATATATATATATATATATATATATATATATATATATATATAAAATAACTATGAATTTGAAATAAACTTTGTAGAAAGGATATTCCTTGAGGTTGCAGTCAAATTTAATGGCCAATGAGAAAAGAAAAACTCTTTCTTATTTAGTCGAGCTTTCGAAAATGTTTATTTTCATTATCAAGACAGCTGTGAAAAAAGAAAACACTATTGTGAAATACGATTTTAAACAAATCTAAAGAACTTACTAAGGTGAGGTTAAGTGTAGACAGCGATCTAATCACCATTTTGTGATTGAGGTAGTTTTCAAAATCATATCACTATGAAACACTACTAGTAATATATATAAAAATTAAACAATTGCAAACGCACATATTGTTTAAGAAACTTAATTTAAACAATTTAAAATTTGACAAGTACAAAAATTACCACATGGTTAAAGCATGACTGAAAAAGGAAAATGGTGGATGACAAGTAATGCATGACATGAAGTGTCAAGTGTCATATGTCAAAGTCGAAATGTCATGGGAGAAACATGTGTTTTGTCCACAGAACAACAGGAATAGTACCAATCTATATGACAAAAAATTATTAAATGAGAGAAAAAACCAAGAAATACTAAGCAGTTTTTTTAAATTTCAAAAATTCAATTGGAATCAAGTTTCAACAAATAATTGTAAATGACACTAAGGTTGGAAATATCAGATCGTTTATTCATGCTATTTGGTTCATTTTTTATGAACACCATTTCAAGAAAATTCCTTTTGTGGAAGTTATTCTCTACTGCTAAAATGGAAGGGTTGTTGAAATTACTAAAATGATTAGAATTTATATTGTATATATATATATATATATGACTGTCTCTCTTGTTGTCTCTTGTGTATTCACGTCTTCTACCTTTTTATGCTATATTGTCCGAAAAGTATGTTTCTGTGAAGATGAATTTCTCAATTTTTTTCATGTATTTTAATCTAATGGTAGGTATATTATTTTATTTTGTTTTGATATTTATTCGTGACTTGTCATAGACATGCATCTGTCTTTGGTCCTTGTCATTGAATTTATATGTATATTTTGTGATAAATAAATTGATTGATTGATTGATTGACTATAGCAGCCACCAGGAAATAATTGAAGAAAAAATTAAATACCTACATTGCTTATTTCGGCAAATTTACAAAATATTACCTCAAATTGAAACTTTTTCACAAGAAATGAATGTATTGTGATCTCTTGGTATCAGTTTCAGAATTTTTTTTAATTGTTTTATTTAACGTCGGCCTCTTTCTGCGACCAGGGCTAAACACCGACGCCGGAAATTTTGCCAAATCCTCTGTTATGTCAGATGTATTAGAGTTCTTTGACTAGCTCAACATTTATGAAAACAAAGAATCCAATGTCTTTGTTTTCTATCAGTTTTTTGATTTTTTCAAAATGTTCTATAGATTGCGTCAGTATCACGGTATTGTCCTGGGTGTACCAGATACTGACTGCTTTTTCGCATATTCTATTTGATCAATTTACTTTCCAATATTATAGACGAAATTTCCTTCTGAGTGGAAGTCCTTTCTTTCTGTTTTATGATTTTCTTGGGCTTTTTTCTTTTTCACTGTGATGTTTTCGCTTTTGTAGGATGCATCTCTGTGGTTTCGTCGTCTGACGAGCTCCCAGATGCTTCTACTTCTTTGTTGATATTGGTAACTCTAGATGTGATTCTTTCTTTTTTCCTGAGTTTTTTCCGTTTCTTAAGTTTTTTTTTCCTTTTCCGCTTGAAGTTCATCAACTTTCCTTTGGGATTTTTCACTCTCGTATATTTCGCTTTTGACCAGCCACCAGTTCCCCTCAGTTTCAGAACTATTCATCAATCTTCTGTCATGCCCCATAAGTACAGAAAAACTTTCAAGCATAAGAAACCACACGAAATTATTAAATAATAACTCTATAGCCAGAAAACAAATTCACTAAGAACGAACATAAAGTTTGAAATCAAATACGCGACCCAACTAATGAACGAAGGCACTCTGAAATTAAAATAGACACCTGCGTGCCCTGAATGCTATAAAGAGTCACCCCTTTTCTCAACAGAGCTATTAATAAACTATGCGAAACTATTAAGAAAGAAAATTCACATCAAGTTACACAAATAAAGTGAATATGAAAGCAAACAGTATTTGCCATAATCAAACATTATTTATCAATGCTTCAAGAACGAGATAAGTCAACGGAGCACCTCTAATCGATAGTTCATGACCTCATAGAAAAACCGTATTTCCTACAATGATAGTCGAATATACAGTAAGATTCAAAAGTAAATAAACTACTTGCGCGGAATTAATTAAAATATTAATCCAATCAAACTACTATCGTGTAAAACAAATAACAAGTGAATAAGTGGTGAAACCTGGTGGTATGGAGTAAGTTCATATACTTTTCTGTATCTTATGCTTGGGTAGATTGAACCATTTATACTTTTTTATATGTTTTGTTTTCACATGAATCTTCATATTTTATATCCCCATAGTTTTTCAAATAGTAATTATCAATAGTCGTTTCTAACATTTGATGTAATTCCCACTTATATTCAGTCTACTTGACTATGACACTGACAAAAACTGCCTTTATGTAAACTCCCCACTATTCTTTGACTATTGTATCATTTTATCCGTATATTGAACGGCTGAAAGGCTTTGTAACTTTTATAAAATATATATGTATATTTCTAATGCTTTGCAAGTGCATTATTTCGAAACTTTCAGAGATCGGTAATTGCTCCTATCTAAACAACCCATACTGCCAAGTATAGAGAGAAAGAGACATTTTCTCGAAGCCACTCTCGGGAAATAATCTCGGTTCAATTATTCCCAAATAATTGATGCTCCCTATACGTCAAAATAATTATTTTTGACGAGCAAATTTACAAGGAAGGAGTGATCAAGTAAAGTGATTAATTCATAATATTTGAGATTTCCTTTGAGTGTATTGGTTTTTCTTTGAAGGAGTGATCCCTCAATGATAGAACAGTGGCGTGACATTTGGTTGGTCAGATGTGGGATATTTACTTCCCCAACTCTCCCCAGTCTTAACATTTGGTATTACAGATGTGGTGTGTTGATTCATAACACCATGTATATATCCGGGCTTACCACGGGTGTTTTCTTTGAGGGATTCTACCCCGATATGATAGACCAGTGGCATAACACTTCGACATTACAAGAAATAAACTTCAACACTGATCGAACTTCACATTCAACCCAAACCCCTATTTCGGTAAAATACCATGATACATTATGGAAAACTGTACTTAATTCATATTGAAATTCACCATGAAATATCGCTACACAACTTCTCCCATGTACCAATGGAAACGAGAAAGCTTAGAAGAAAATCTATGAGTTATTTGCCCACCTTGTAGGCATCGTATTCTGTAATAAATGTGCCCATATTATTCAACCCAATTAAAATCGAGATGAAAAAACTGTCAATACATACTTGCAATATATTCATTAGTCGTTGGTTGTAGGTGATACAAGGATTATGAAATCTGCACACCAGTTCTTCGTGAAACCTGCCGAGGTGAATGATGGTCGGAAATTGCTTGCTGTCATCAACCTAATGAGCATAGTTGAGTGGATCGATTAGAATAATGGATCGGAGCATTCGATTTTCAAATCGCAAGATGGTACTATATCACCCTAGCGGAAAAAATAGCCGGACCGACAACTTTCTAATCAATTAATTAACTTTTATTGCCCCAAGGAACAAGTAGGGACTACAAGCTATTGACAAAATGTATACATTTCAAGATATTTTTATTTATATTAAATCAAATTATCAAAAACCACCCGGGATTGACTGAAAAAATATGACACTATTACAAAAAATGATGAACTGTGAAATAATAATTTCTGAAAAAAAAAATCGTGTGCGGTCGGCAGACCCACGTCAGGAACCAAGTTCCTTACCCTTTTTCTTCAACTCCGAATGTAATTCGATATGGAGATTCATCATCACTTGAGGAAAAATCGTTGCCATCAATCTCATGTATTTTGTGTTTATTTTTTCTCAATGTTTTCCCTTTGAAAGTTGATGTTTTCTATTCCATCACATTCAATTATCATTATACCATGCAATATTATACCTATACAGTGCGCGTCAAAATTATGAAACAAATTCGATATTTCGCAAGTCATGTACTTTTGACAAAAATCCTGAAATAGGTCGATTTTTATTTTAAAATGCCGATTTTTTTATGTATATTCTAAAGAGGTTATGTCACTGGTTTTGACATGGTGACGTAATCGATAATTTTTTTAAATTTGAATAGATGTCTTGTGAAACCTCATCTGGAAGGCCTTTCAATACTGCACCAATGATAATAATTAATTAGTTTTTTTTTTGTACAGGGTGAACAAAAATTAATATTTTATTTCAATAAGAGAATAACTTTATATCCAACAAAATAGAACAGTTAAATAAGATGTTCGAAATGCCATCCACCAGTCTCTTGACAATGAGCAAATCTACGGACACATTCCTCTTGCACATTGCTTATAACTTCCGGAGTAATTCTGTTAATTTCGATCCTAATTCGATTTTTCAACTCTTGTAGATTTTGCGGCCTATCTACATAGACCTTCGATTTCAAATAACCCCACAAGAAAAAATCCAGGGGCGTAAGAGCTGGAGATCTTGGATGCCACTCTATCGGTCCGCGTCTACCAATCCACCTCCTAGGAAAACAAAATACTTTCATTTGGTTAGTTAGGATTGTTGGCGTTTGGAAAAATATCGGCAAGGCTAGGTATGAGTTCATTTCTCAAAAATTCCAAGTAACGCTTCCCTGTGAGATTCCCTTCGAAAAAATACGGGCCAATAATCCTGTCGTTTATTATCCCTGCTCAAACATTGACTTTCTGAGGGTATTGAGTATGCCCGTCCATCATCCAGTGAGGATTATCCCTACTCCAATATCTGCAATTCTGACGATTTACTGAACCATTTAGGCGAAACGTAGCCTCATCGGAAAACAGAATTTGTTTTATAAAACGTGGATTGCGATTACACAAATCCTGCATTATTTCACAGAATTCCATACGGCGATCGGGATCATCATCATTGAGTTGTTGATGTAGCTGTACTTTGTATGGATGGATCTTTTCTGCTTTTAAAATACGTAATACAGAACTTTGGGATATGTCAAGGTCTGCTGCAATTTGTCGTGAAGTATTGTGAGGATTATTCTCTACACCCAATAGAACATCAAGTTTCACGTTTTCTTCTATTTTAGGACGTCCAGCATTCGGAATATGTTTGACATGACCAGTTTCTCTAAATTTTTTCTCAATCTTACTGACTGTTGAACGACTGATAGGCTATTTGGATACTTCGCATTGAACAAGTCGCATACCTCTTGCTGAGTTCTGGTTCTATCTCCGCATCCAATAAAAATTAAAATTTCTATGCGTTGGGTTTCATTTAAAGAAGCCATAGTTTACTTTCAGAACCTTTTTACCCAGAATTTGTGAAGAATATTTGTTGATATTTCAACTGACGTTTATTTGACACTAACTTGCCTATTATGGTATCAATTTGTGATTGTCTTTTGTTTCCATTTTAGACTAGGAAATAGCTAACTATTAATATTTGGAAAGGGTCCATTGGTGTAGTAGAGCATTGACTCACTAGTCTGCCAGGGCAGTCTGAGGGATTAGAGCCTTGGCTCAAAAAAGTAAAATTTTCCATTTTTTAACACGCTTTTATTATCTTTACTTGTAATTGAATAACTCACAATGTAATAAAATATTGGAAGTAAATATTCACCCACTTCCAATCTTCCGAATAATCTGAAATTTCCTAACTCACCAAATGAAAGTATTTGGTTGCAACAAGATGGTGCACCCCGCACTATGCACGTGATGTTCGCGAGTTTTGAATAACTGTTTTCCTAGGAGGTGGATTGGTAGACGCGGACCGATAGAGTGGCCCCTAAGATCTCCAGATCTTACGCCCCTGGATTTTTTCTTGTGGGGTTATTTGAAATCGAAGGTCTATGTAGATAGGCCGCAAAATCTACAAGAGTTGAAAAATCGAATTAGGATCGAAATTAACAGAATTACTCCGGAAGTTATTCGCAATGTGCAAGAGGAATGTGTCCGTAGATTTGCTTATTGTCAAGAGACTGGTGGATGGCATTTCGAACATCTTATTTAACTGTTCTATTTTGTTGGATATGAAGTTATTCTCTTATTGAAATAAAACATTAATTTTTGTACAAAAAAAAATCTTATCAATTATTATTATTGAATGCAGTATTGAAAGGCCATTCAGATGAGGTATCACAAGACATCTATTCCAATTTAAAAAAATTACCGATTACGTCACCATGTCAAAACCAGTGACATAACCTCTTTAGAATATACATAAAAAATCGGCATTTTAAAATAAAAATCGACCTATTTTTATCAAAAGTACATGGCTTACGAAATATGGAATTTGTTCCATAATTTTGACGCGCACTGTATATCCTTTTTCCAAACTCCTCCGCCACAATGAAAGGTATTTTTTTATTCCTGATAATTGTATTCGTTATATTATTTCAAATTGACGTGCCACATATTCAATGTAAACCATTAATCCAACTTCGGCATACAAAAAACATAATAAATTATGTCCAAAGAAGGATATAATCATCCAAACAAGGCCGTACCAAAAGGGGGTAGGTAATGGGGGTTAAACCCCCCCTTCCGAAATATGTACGGCCTTGTCTATAACATACGTTATATAGAAATATAAAAGAAACAAAAATATCTTCCACGTATTACCCTCAATGATAATATCCGACTTGTATTCGCAAAGGTATCCTACCGCTCATGTATTATTTTAAATTTCCCGCAAGCAGAACAGCAGTTCGGATAGTTTCGTACACCTTCGGAATCATATATGAGCAAGGTCACACAGACTCGTATAAAATGGAAAAAGACAGAGAGAGAGAGAGAGAGAGAGATAAAGTCGCTGGAGGGGGCATAACGCTTTTTTCTTACATAACGATGAATGTGAATTGAGTTATTGAATAAAATAGTTGATGTCAAGTTCTGAAACTTTCATCAATATTTATGGGTTTCCCAGGGAAATCAAATCAATATTGATATGTTGGAAATAAAGTATAAAATAACAATTAATTGAAACATCTGCTGTAATTTCAATGAATCTGAAAACATTTTGCAAGACACCATGTATCTTCGCGACACTGATGAAAATGAAGTTCACAAAGTAATCATGGAATTAAAACTTAAAAAATCACCAGGTCCCGATAACGTTCGTTCGGAAACACTGAAGGCTATATCTAATGAAATTAAAAAACCTCTGGCTTATTTGATAAATAGGTGCTTTGATACAGGGTGTTTTCCAAAGATTTTGAAAATTGGGATTATTAAGCCACTCTACAAGAGTGGAGATAAATTGAACATAATCAACTATAGACCGATTTCACTTATCTCGAATTTAGCGAAAATAATTGAAAAAATACTGAAAATGAAACTTCTGAGCTTCTTGAACAAACATAACGTCATTTCTAGTTCTCAGTTCGGATTCAGAGAAGGAAAGTCAACAGAAGATGCGATTTATTATCTTACAAGTAATATTTATAATGCATTGGACAAAAAAAAACCTGCCTTGTGTATCTTTGTCGACCTTTCGAAAGCATTTGATACGGTATCTCATGAAAAGCTTTTGAACAAACTAGAATGCTATGGGATAAGAGGAAATATTCATAAAATCTTAAAAAATTATTTATCAGACCGCGAACAAAAGTTGACATAGGTGGTACTCTCAGTGAACCTATGACTGTTACATATGGCGTACCTCAAGGAACAGTACTGGGTCCTCTTCTATTTATAATTTATATGAACAGCATTTCACACCTTGATACCAAGGGAAAAATCATAAGCTTTGCAGATGACACTGCCATAATATATGAATCTGATACTTGGGTGAACTTAAAGACAGAAGCTGAAACTGATTTCAGTAAAATAGGTAAGTGGTTTAGGTATAACAAATTAACTCTGAATTTAGATAAAACAAAGTACTTATCATTTACTTCGTATTCCAATCACTTACCCAATATGGGTTCATTACGTTTCGGAAATAACTCAGAAATTCCGGAAGTAAACTCCATCAAATACTTGGGCATTGTGATAGACAGACATCTTAGATGGGATCTTCAAATTAAAAATATAGTAGGAAAACTGAGAGGTCTTTTATTTAAATTCAAATACTTGAAAGAATTTTTAGATGTAAATCATTTGAAAGTATTATACTATGCTTTGGTACAGTCACATATATCTTACGGTATAATTGGCTGGGGAGGTGTTAACGATTATCACTTGGAAATGCTGAACGTTATTCAGAAATGGATACTGAAAATCATCCTTGGAAAAAGAGCTACATATTCCAGTGAAAATTTATTTAAAGAGGCCAATGTATTTGACGTAAGGCAGGCTTACTGCATCAACTTATTAGTTAATGTGAAAAGCAATAAAATTCAACTTGAATCTGTCGATCACAATTATAGTACCAGGAACAAACAAAAAAAGATACCTAGATCGGAAAAAGCAATTGGACAACGATGTTCAAATTACCTCGGACCTCGCCTACATAATATGCTACCAGAGTTTATAAAAAAAATAAATAGTTCTATTATGTACAAAAAACTTATAAAAACTTGGATTTTGCGTTCCGAAAGGACATTGTTTCATGATTTTGTCAACCAAACTTTCAAAAAGTGATTAAAGTTAAAACACCAATCGTTTATATAAAGCATGCATATACGCAAAGCTGACAACCAACAGAATATGAGACAATACCCGAATATGACCTACACCCCGAATATGACGTACCTACACCTCAATTATGATAAACATACCTACTGCAAACGACATTCAGCCTAAATATGACATTTACTATTCTCACACATATCACAAGGATAAGAATATCTATTCACTATTTTATTATATCTATTTTATTATTATATTTATTTTATTTTATAATATCTATTTACTATTTTATTTATACATTCATTAGTTGAAACTTCTTTCACCAAATTTATATACTTATGTGCTTCAAAATATGTAAAAAAAAATTATCATTGCATATTATAGTGTTATACTACTTAGTTTTAAGTTTAATATCACATACAAGCGATAGTTTTCTAAAGCTTCGTGATTTTCTTCCTGTTTATTCACTTACAATAAATATATATCTGTACTTCAATTATTGTAAAATTTGAACTTTCGTGAATAAACATTATTATTATTATTATTATTATTATAGTTAAAAAATAGTTATTTACGTTATAAGTCTTGTAATAGTAATTTACGTAACAAGTTCCGAAAGTGATATTTTACGGGATGAGTAGGAACTTTCCTACGGCTCGTCCTGGAATCCTGCGAGTCCCGTAAAATCACTTTTGGATCGTGTTACGTACAATATTTTTTCTGTAGCCGTTTTGTATCTTTAAAAGGATATCGATGGATAATAAATATGAACTTTATATAGACAATTACATATAACAATTACTCTTATGATTACATTACTTATGATTATTAATTACACCATTATGACAATTAGTTATATTAATATTATTAGGGATATTAACAGAAGTGGCAGTGTTGAAATTAGAATTAGACGCATCAGTAATTGTACTAGTTTTCGAGATATTGATTTCGTTACGGCACTTTTCAATCTGTGAAGCTATGTGAATTCTGTCGCTTAAAGAATTTTCCATGTATCCCTCTGCTACATTGGTTGATTTCCATCCTCCGTGTGTCTTCGAGTTGGTTATATACTACCACTACTTTCAGAGAGTAAAGTGGCTGAGCTCCTGCGTAAACAGTGCCTGGTGTATTCTTTGGGATTCGGTAATTTAAGAAATTCAGCAATTGTGCAGGCGATTGTTCCAAAAGTGTGAATACCAAAAGGTTGTACATTTTCCGTTTTTATAATAAACAAATTTTCCGTTTTCATAATAAACAAATAATCTACGAGGTGGTGTGTTTGCTTGACGTAATTACAAATATTTTCTGTATATAGAAATATTATTTTCTCCAATGACGATAAAGGTTCCATCCATATTCGTTTTAGAATTAGGAATTTCAATCACTAACATGGTTGTCTTATCTTCTATATCATCCAAATTCATTTTACAACGCTCTTCACGACGACAAGCGCTCGCCAAACCAATCATTAATGCAACCTAAAATAGAAAATACAAAAATCATAAGGAAGAAGAGGACTTAGATTTAATTATATTACCTTTGTCATCAGGTAGATATTATCTCCAGATTCTGATAAGAAGTGATCTTTTTCTTCTTTATTCAACACTTTTGATTTTTTTGAATGGATTTTCTTTTCAGAAAAGCAATAACTTTGGGATAGCGGCTTATATCTATATTATTTTTAATATTAATTGTGGACTTAAGCAACGAGTAATTCCTCCAGAGGCTTGATGGCTTTAAGATTTTTGAAATGAATTGTAGACCAATTCATACCTCTCTCTTGACTTTACCGGCAATAATTCATAAGTAGCCGCTTTAGCGTGTGGAATCATTTCAGCCTCACTTTCCCTACTGATTTCCATTTTTTTATTTGAAAAGCGAAAAAACAAACACCAATGTTACATTACAAGCGCTGTCATAATAAAATACAGAGTTCATGTTATTGTCCCAAAAGTAACAAGAATCGTCCCGAACGTAAAAAGAATCGTCCCGAAAGTAAAGAAATCGTCCCGAAAATAGATACTTTCGGTACAATTTGTGTAAAGTGGTAATTTCGATTCAATAAATCATGCCGAAAATTTTATTTTCGAGACGGTTGCCCAAAAAATACATTTTTACAGTACATATCTTTCCGGACGAGGCGATTAGCCGAGTTTGGAATTTCGAAACGAGTACTGGAAAAAGTTTACCGGACGTGTGACGTACAACATTTCATTTCATACTTTTTACAATCAACAAGAAATGTGAGTAATTATTATAAATAATAATAATTTTATGTGCGGCGAGTGTTTTTGGAATTTGAATTGAATGCATGCCTAGCTGTGAGATAGTTTCCATAGAAACGCGAGCAATTTTTAGTATTTATTATTTTGACACTAACTATCATCGCACAATTATTTTCTCTAATTATACCTTCCATATTTTTGTGAAAATACGTTGATTTTCTGCTCTTTTTGTTTTTTGTTTTTTTTAATGTCAAGATTATTTTGAGCACAGGAAAATTATTTTATCATCATAAAATGTTTGAAACTTCTTTAAATTTCAATAATCAAAGGTTTTTAAAGAAATGTTTTCAATAATTTGAGGCAGATGTAGTATGTAACATCTAACATAACATCAATATTCTCTCACGTCTACAGGAATTTCCACATATATTAAAAGGAAGGTTCTTCGATACATGGCGTTCAATTTAAATTCAGAATAATGAAATTTATTCAAAATCATTACGAGAAATCAGCAAAATCATACTGTAACCTTGACTCTTCCCGAATGACAAATTATTGCCGGAAATTTTTTGAGTACATGAATTTTCCCGCAATCAATTCAAGCACGTGGGGGATTCGGTAAGAAAATTTTATACCGGAATTATATTTAAATAGAAAACATTAAGTAAATATTTATTTTGACGTTATTCACACATGAATAGAAGGCTGTGTGTAATGGGAGTTTTGGAGGAGATTTTTTTCTGATTTTCCCCGTTCCCTAGTAAAATAAAAATATAATATCAGATAAACTATTATGTAAAATTAATTGATTTCATACAATTTTCTTACTAGGTTTCAGGGAAATGTTAATGTTGACTAAAAATGAAAGTAGATACGTTCGTATTGCGGAAGATATTTTTCGATTTTCCCCGTGCCATAGTAAAATAAAATATATAATATCAGATAAATTTTTATATAAAATTGACTGTTTTCATACATTTTTTTTACTGGGTTTAGGGAAATGTAATTTGATAAAATGAAAGTGGATGTTCGTATTGCGGGTTTTTTTTTTATTTTTCCCGTGCCCTAGTAAAATAAAATTTAAAATATCAGATACATTATTATATAAAAATAATTGATTTCATATAATGTTCTTACTAGGTTTCAGGGAAATGTCAATATTGACTACGAACAAAGGTGATATACAGCAAAAAATATATAACTATACCTATACATATACACTTAAATATTTTTCATATTTTTTTAGGTTTAATTCTAAGAAAAATTAATATTAGCGGTAATAATTTGTTTTTCAAATAATTCAGGAAATCGGGTTATTTTATTCTTTATTCTAAATAGAATGTTGTTGGCGTATGTTGCCGGTTAAAAAATATTTTGTAAAGTTTGCCATGGATTTGACATTCACTACTCCTGTCAATCAATATTTCATTTGTGGCATTATAAGTTCCTCATAACATTGTATACAATCATATGTTAGTAAAAAAGGGATAATAAAATGTGGAAGAATCTGGATTAAATCCTGACCAAGAAAACTTATTTAAAGAGATTGGCAACATTCTGCGTGTTATTGTGCCTTCTTTTGGACACAAATCTAATACTCAAAGAAATAAACTGGTGTCTCACTATTATTTTTATATTATGAAACACAGGCAAATTGTTAAAAAAAACACCAGTTCTGTGTTTCATTCACCATTTAGGAAAGAGGAGGTAGAAGTGGAATTTTTGAAGAATTCAAAATTAATTAATGATATTATAGAATGTACACCCTAATAAATTGTTGTAATATTTCCAATTTATAAAGTAAGTAAATAAAAAATATTGTCAATATTATTTCAATATTATTTTTGTCTAATTATATGATAGCTGTCATGTGCCGTGAAATTTCCACTTATTAATTTTACGTCTACTTGCTAATGAGGATGAAACATTTTCAGAATATCAGCTGGTTACCATAGTAACAATGTCGAAATAAAGCATCTGATTGGTTGAAAATGAAAATTTCGACACTCTGAAATATTTCGTACCTGGTCATACATTTTATCCACAGGAGTGATGGTATAGGGCCTGTCGAGCAAGAGATACTTTCTATCAGTGTAACCAAAGATACTGGCACCACTTTCTGGAACTATTATTCATTCTCAGACACCACATTACTTGGACTACTTCAATATTTTTATTCTCCAGTAGATGTTAAGACCCACCACCGCTTGCGTAGGTTTATATTATTGCATTCTCGGGTCATATATCAAAGATATATACAGTGGGATTCTGTCGTTTGACTTTTATATGGCAAGACGTCTTCATTCATGTGTACCCTCCGACGTTTTCAATCGGAAATATATCAAATCTGCCAGATCTTTTCTCAGTACAGTCCCTGGGGCTTTCAAAAACTAAAATAGAAAATGGATATTTGGTCATAACAGATCTGAAATCCATAAGTTGATTGCTATCAAAAACAACTGAAAAAAAATAAAAAATCCTCTAAACTGTGATGATTATTTTCTGTAGGTTACTTGTCTCTGAATATATGGAAAATCCTATATAATTGTTATTTTTTTTGTTATCCCTGATAACTAGATTAAATAATCCGTTAATATTAAATTAGTTAGTACTTTTATCAGCCTACTTTTGTTAAATGTACCTATTATATCATTGTACGACGTTTTGTTCTTATATTTCATTCTCTATTTTTGAATGATCTACAAAGGCAAGTCCACGCGCGGATTTATTATATTCATTTAACTTCTGAAGACATATTAAATTTTGTAATATTGGATTTTATGAATGAATAAACATTAGTATCATTATGAAATAAACTTTTAGTAAATATACCACCAAATATTGTGATCCAGAATATTCCAAATGAAAGCTGGGGAAATTGTGAAGCGCATGTACAAAAAGTAGAAAAATCATATTTAAATATAGATCAAGTTGCCAGAGAAAAAATTATTGTGAACTTGGATGACGATAGTGAAACTGACTTGGATTAAATTTTAATAATCATTTTCATGGCACTCTAGTTTATCGTATTGTATTTGTACCTGTTGAGTTGAATTTAATAATTTTCATTTATTTTTCCACATTTTTTACATCAAATACATAATTATTCAACAATTCAGTCATATCTGTACTCGAAATTTATGATGTTGAGTTTTTATATTCTACAAGCAAATATATTTCGTAGATATATCCATATTATTACGTGCATATAGATAAATTAGTGTCCTATATTGATTGTACACTCTAATTTTCCGTGCAGTTTTTTATTACTTGTTATTGAATCTGACGTTATACATCATCTTTACGTTTATATATTTTTTTCTTTTTTCGATACATCAAGAATAAGAAACTATTTTTGCTGGTATTTGGAAAACTGTACTTTGTTGCCTACTAGAAGATAAAAAAGATATTTCAGTTTAAATAAATAGTAGTTTAGAAAAACTCATTGTCTACAAATTTACTATGAAGTACCACTTTCAACACTCTTAAGTAAATATAATATTTTATACCAGTGAAATAATTTGTTAAACCTAGCCGTCAATGAAACATATCATCTTGGAAAAATTTCATTATATCGAGTACGTCACTGCTTGTGGTTGGTCCCCGTTGATCCTTATCGGCAATGAATAATAATGAGTCTCTTAGATGTTTGGCAATACTATACTTTCTACACATACAGGGTATTAGTGAATAAGTACGACGAACTTCAGGGATCGATTCTGCATAAAAAAATAATGACAGTTTGCTATATAACTTTTGTCCGCAAATGCTTCGTTTTCCGAGATACGGGGTGTTGAAGTTTTTCTTAAAAACTGACTATTTATTTATTGTTCTGAAACAGCTCGAGATATGCAAATGAAATTTGGTGATTTTTGAGAGGAGGTTATTGCGCATTTTTTGACATGTAACGAAGAATTTTATGTTCATTATTGGCGCACACACGGTTAATGATCTCAACTTTCCTAAAGAAAAAAATGGTACGCCACTCAGATACTTCAAATAAAAAATCATTTTTGAATTCCTCGTTCAAATTGTGACAAAAAATTTCTGTTGACTTTTTTTCCTATGGGGCGCCATTTTTATGCAAAAAATAAAACATCTTAACGCGTATTTGTCATTACTTTATTACATTATCTAGTAGCGATGCTAGTAGGCTACTATCAACATTCTGTTAAATACGAATATTTCAACGAAATGTCAAATTAGCGTTTCTTCATTTTAAAGCTATTAGTTTGGTATAACATTAATGATAATAAGTAATTAATTTTTCTTTTATCGAAAAGAATGGAAAATTATACAAATGCGGAATTGTCAGACATGCATTTTGTCTATGGTCGAAGTAATGGAAATGGTCGGCAAGCTCGACGATTGTATGCTGAGTTGTATCCAGGAAGTAGGGTACCCCATCACACAATATTTGCTCATCTTCACCAACGTTTGCGCGAAAATGGAACATTTAAGAAACAAACAAGTACTCGAAAAATTGCCAACTTCACTGTATTTAAAATTCTTAAAGAACAGCAATTGTATACGTTTCATATTCAACATGTGCAAGCTCTACTACCTAGAGACTTTTTTCCGCGCCTAGTTTTTTGCCATTGGATTTTTCTTCAAATGGCTCAAATTCAAAATTTTTTAAATGGCGTTTGGTTTACTGACGAGGCTAATTTTGGACGACAGTGTATACGAAATATCCATAACAATCACCTCTGGACTGAGGAAAATCCACATGGAATCTTTGAAGCTCATTTTCAGCATGAATTTTCATTAAATGTATGGCTTGGGGTACTTGATGATCATTCAATCGGTCTATATTTCCTCCCACAATGACTAACAGGCGACTCTTACCTTAATTTCCTACAGGAAGAGTTACCTGTTCTTCTTGAAGAAATTCTTCTACAGCTGAGACAACACTTCTGGTTCATAAATGATGGTGCACCAGTCCATTTCAGCATTATTGTACGTAATCACTCAGATACAGTATATCCAAATCGTTGGATAGGTAGGGGAGGTACTGAACATTGGCCTGCTCGATCTCCGGATTTAAATCCTCTAGATTTTTGCATTTGGGGTTTTTTCAAGTCATTATTTCATTCCACTCCCGTCGAAAATGTTGGAGACCTGAGGAATCGAATTATAGCCGGCTGTGAGACAATAAGAAATACACCAGGAATATTTGCGCGAATACGACAATCAATGAGGCGAAGAGTTAAATCTTGTATCACGTCTGAGGGAGTTGTAGCTTTGCGCCTATTTATTTATTAATGTTATTTTCTGTTATTGTTCTGGTTTAACATTATTGTATTAGATAGTTCTTGATAATGTATTAAAAAAATGAAAAATACGCGTTCAAGATGTTTTATTTTTTTACATAAAAACGGCGCCCCATACGAAAAAAGTCAGAAGAGATTTTTTGTCACAAATTGAATCAGAATTTCAAAACATATTTTTTATTCGAAATATATCAGTGGCGTACCATTTTTTTCTTAAAAAAAATTTAGATCATTACCCGTATGCGCGCCAATGATGAACATAAAATCATTAATTGCATGTCAAAAAATGCGCAAAAACTACCTCTTAGAACTCACCAAATTTCATTCGCATATCTCGACCGGTTTCAGAGCAATAAATAAATAGTCAGTTTTTAGAAAAAACTTCAACACTCTCGGAAAACGGAAACGAAGCATTTGCGGACAAAAGTTATATAGCAAACTGTCATTCTTTTTCCATGCCGAATCACCCCCTGAAGTTCTTCGCACTTAATCACCCTGTATATAGAAACTAATTGAGTTTTATGACGATTCCTATGTCAGTTTAATATGATCAACTTGAGGATTATACAAAAGCTGAAACATTGAAACAGTAATACCTCAATCAGAAGGTGTCTCACTAAATATTAATGATTTGGAGATCAGCTTGAAATACCGAGTAAAGACTATGCAGTGAAAAAAAGTTTGTTCAATTGTATGAAGCAAAGTTTTGCTTCGATCTATCCCATTCTCATGCCAGACAATTGCGGTAAAAACAATAAACTACGGTATGTTAATGTTCTATGAAATATATCGTCGTAAACCAAGAAACGGTAGAACTCTTGTCGTCCATCAAGCAGAATGTCTCGTGGCGTCGCAAAGACCACAATTACTCACACTTTTACTCGTTAGTTATTGTCGAAGTATAACACATTGTTCACAATGTTCCAGTCAATAATAGGCAACCTTCAAGAACAGTCGTGATATTTTCTTCGAGTTTGTTTGTTGATGCCTTTCATAATTAGTGATTATGCATTATTATAATTTCAGTAGAGTATGAGGAGACGCCATTTTTGTTGGAAATCTACGTTTCCAATTCAATGCGAATGTAATTGAACTATTTGGTATAAACGGGGACACCCCTATTGTTAGAAGAAATTGAATACATTAGAATATGAAAAGTACTCAAAATACCTAAAACTAAATAAAAGAGGAAAATTACATACCAAAATTGAAAACTAAAGAGAAAATACATAATTAATTGCAGAACTCTTGAAAGCCTCCAACGAGTCAGTGAAAAAATCAAGTTCTGAAGCATTAGCTTCTCTAAATATCCATGACATTGCACTATTAAATCCATAATTAGTAAGATGTCAGTTCTCTACAAAAACAGTTTTATTATCCCTTCTTACTCTTTGTTTGGCTCTCAGATTAACTGAGGAAAGAAGTTCTGGGCAATTTAAGGTAGTTGTCGTGCTACAGTGTTAAAAATTAGGTTCGATTGTAGCGCGACACGATACATATTCAAACGCTGGATTAGTGGGATCTTTTTTAAGGGAACTGTACACTCAGAAACGCAACTAGCATGCGTGACACAGCAAATAAGGCATGGCTGGACTGTTGGCAACGTCGCAATCGCATTTAGTTGTTCAAGATACAGTGCAGTTTGCTCTAAAAACTTTGGCGAGGTATCGTTATTGAATATAAGAAAAAAAATGAATTTGGAACGTAGTCATCATATGCTCAAAGATACGATTCTGATAAGAAAAAAAGAGTTGCACAGAGTTGAAAAAAGATAAAAAAAAGGAAATGTTAAGGTGTAACATATCAACCAAACGTTGGAATTAACGAATTAAGAGCATTATAATAAACGAATTAAGAGCAGAGTCTATGGATGTAACTTTCAAATGTACCACTTTCTACTGTTGAGTATCAAAAAGAATTGAATATTTTGAAACAAATAGCTTCCAACAATGATTATAATCCTAGCATTATCAACACTTTGATTCAAAAAATTAAATATAAAAATGAACATAACTTATCCAAAATCAAATTCAATCGACAAATTTGTTTCAATTCCTTTTTTAAACAACAACATTTCTAACAAAGTAGCTAGTTGCATTAAAAGTATCTTTGACAACATTAAAATTTCTTTCAAAACCAACAATAGCTTGAGTAGCTCTTTGGTCAATACAAAAGACAAAATTGACAAACTTTCCAAAAGTGGTATATATAAGTTGAATTGTGAAGACTGCGATGTAGCCTACATTGGTAGAACTTGTAGACCTTTGAAAGTTCGTATTTTGGAACATTTAAATAGTAATAAAGTTTCTGCCTTCGGTCATCACTTGAGATTTAACAATCATAATTTTAGTCCAAATAGAAATTCACAGATCTTAGGTCCAAAAATTATAATAGATTAGATTTTCTTGAAGATTTACACATAAGTAAAGAAATACTAAACAATAACCTTCGTCTCAACACGCAAGTCAATTTAAATAGATCCTATATTCCACTTCATAGACGTCTAAATTAAATATTTTACTTCCTTAGCCTTTTGCCCTAATTTACATTTTAGTTTTCTTGTTAATCATGCTAATAATTTTCAATTTCCATTCTCTATGATGATTTTACTTGTATCTCTTTGCAATTTGCCAGCCTCTTTTTCAGTTTTCTCCATACTGAGAACACAAGTCAGGTTCTGGATTATCACCTTTTAGACTCTGTTTTACTCCAGCTGTGGGAGTTGTGAAGTTGGGTCTAGTTTCCATTAGACTTGTATCACACTTCCTATCCCCCAGTTGCAGTTCAACTGAGCCATGATGGACAAGGATTTTTATTTTTATTAAGAAAAATTTGAATTCATTGTCCATGGTCACTACCATAATGATTCAATTATTTGTTTTGATTAGGACAAGTCTAATTAGACTTCTCCCTCGAACTTATATTCAATTACGATGACTTAAATGTGAGAATTAAGAGTCTTGTCTGGTCTTCCTTGGAATACTGGAACATATTTGACAGATGACAGTCCTCATTAGATTGATCATCTTCTAGTGTGTTTTCGTATGACAGGGATATTCCTTTCTTGATTCTGATATCTCCATGATTTTGTGTTCCATGTCTTTCTACTTCATCGTTCACTTGTCAATTGTCAATCTGGTCACTTGGGTCCAGCTATCACACCAAAATAATGGTTTCTTATATATATATATATATATATATATATATATATATATATATATATATATATATATATATATATATATATATATATATTATGATGGGATTGTTTTTTGAGTTTATATTTATATACATTTTTGTGAATTTATTTCACAGATTTTAATTTCTGAATTCCCTATCATAACAAATGAAAACTCCGGCTATGTTATCTTACCCTTCTCTTTTTAAAACCTCTTTCTTTTACCTTTTCTCAGCTCAGTCAGGTACGCCTATGAACATGAGTCAGCTCCTTCTCAGCAGTCGGTTCTGTGATCTATATTGCCGACTTGGCACTAACGATTCGATATGAAATGCTGTTCAGTGGGGAAAAAGTGTGGTTAGATAAAACACAGATTGCAGAAAATAAACAACTGGTTGTTTTTATTGAGATAATAACCCTTAAAACTGCCCTACTCTGCGATAAATACCTTATACTAAAAAGAAACAATAATATGAAATAGTGCGATTTGAATATAAGTGATGATTATTAATAGGACGAATATTTAAATTCATGGTCAGTCCTTGAGCATGGAATTTTGATGAATGTTCAGCCAAAACAAAGTAAACAGTGGATCGGACACTCAAAGTTATTGAATAAATATACGAAAAGTTGCACTTTGGTGATTTCGGTGATTAGAATACCTTGTTGCTCCTTTTCCTGTGATGTTTCCATCCCGTGGACGTACTTTTGAGATTGCAATGACAGCTTACGTGCGTTCTTTCATGGATTTCACTTCTTTACCAGGTAAGTGGAGATTTTTTATAACTTATTTCTCCCAGTTGTGCCTCTTAGAAATATCTCTCGTTCGGAATTGTTTAACCGTTTTTTTCTTGAATTGTCTATTAATATCTCTTTAAATTTTTTGTACGTGGCTTCTTTTTGTAACTTTTTTCAATCTCCTCTCAACTTGTTATCTCCTCCCATGGTAACACACATATTTATTATTTTCTCACGGATTTTTGAATTTAGTGTCACTTCCTACCTAATTATATGTTATTCTAATTATTACTAATTATTTTATGAATGAAGTCTAATTCTAAATCTAACATACTATTTACAAATTCGTATGAAATTATATTTTTACAATCACTTACACAAACTCTTCGATCTCCCATTGGTGGGTTTCCTGTTGATGTGAATTGTCATACAGGATGTTCAAAACTTATATATTAGTTGATCTTACTTTAAATTCAATGTTTTCTATAAATTTCAATTTGATATGATTTAATTGTGGATTTTCATTAGATATTTCGTTGGTCACATACTTTTGATAATAGAACTACTTCAGGACTGCCCTCTTGATACATATGCATCGACTGGAGCATAGTATAAGATTCTATAAAGTAAAAAAAAGGTAAAGAAAATTGCAAAACAACATAGCATTAACGAGATAACTAAAATACCTAATAATAATAATGATAATTATAAGTTTGATTATTTTACAACATTTCCTTACATAACAATATATATAATATATATATATATATATATATATATATATATATATATATATATTATATTTGATTAGAAATTTTTAATCAATATAATTATAGTTTAGATATTCATAATATTATTACAAATGTCTTCTAGCGTTATTCTTAATTTCCAATAATTTCAAAGAAATTCAGAATAACGTGAGTTATATTCCTTATAAAATGCAATAGCATTTTATCTCGAACATTTAGTTGGGTTATGCCTTAAAATCCCCACTCCATCCTTGTATTACAGCGAGACGTCGGCAGCTGTTTGCAATGTGGTTTTTACCCAGTATAGGAAGGTCGTATTATTTGGATTTAGTAATGAAAATCACTTTCAAAATGAAGGTACTTAGAGAGGATTATTTCCACATGGTTGAGCCTAATCCTTATATGAAATGATTTCTCTTGAATGTAATAGCAGAAACAGCTCATTTTCTTTTTTTTAATTCCTTGACATTCTGTTCTTATGACTTGGCATTTCAGCATGTAAGGAGATTCAGGAATCGCAAATGAGGTATTAAATATGTTGGTTAAGAAGCAAGTTTTCATCACCTATCGTCTACCATCTGCAAAAAGGGGATATCAGACATTATAAATGTGTTTCGAAAGTATGTTGTTGAATATAAATTTATTATATCAGGGTATATATACGTGTTTGAAAGATATGCCTCATTGATATTTCCGAATTTGAAAAAAAATCGTTAGATGAATAATTTTCGATAACAGTGATTGAAAAATGTTGAAATGTCGATATATTCCGAAGATATATACAAGGTGCCATTATCAGATGTGCTATTATTGGTCAAATATACTCTTATAACAATCTTGACGACGCCCCTGTCGATGATGACGTTTGAAAATAAAGGCGGATCTTTCTGGAAAATAACTTTTTCTGGCGTATAAAAGTCTGCTGAATCCAAAAAAGTGTCGATCTCGTCGATCGGATCGCAGCTAAGGAAGCTATTATGTCGCAAAGTGTCGAAACGTCACTGCGATGGCGGAAAAGATAGTAATAGCTCGCCGTTCCGTCACTTTTTTTCAATTCGGCGGACTTTTTTATGTAAGAAAAAGTTACTTTCAGAAAGCGTTCGGGTGGATTTTTTCCTTGACACATGTCAAAACTGATTCGGCCATTCTGAATCGATTGGCGTTCGCAGAATCGCTCTATCTTTTACCGTTCCCGAGTTAGAAAAAAAATTCCGCACATTGGGAAAAAAGACCGGAAATAATTTTATTTTCGGAGAAAATCTCCCGGAATCGTTTTTTCATAGTATTTTGCATAAGTGTCTAGAATTTTACACCGATCGCTCCGTCCCTGATCTTTTTACGATTCTCCTAACAGAAGTCTGCACCGTTACCTCCGCAAAAATAACTCTTTCCAATTTGGAGCGGAAAATATCTAGAATTCATATTGCTTATGTGCTCAGATTTGCTCATTTTCGAAGGTTTTGACGTTTGTCCCATGTAAGTTTCACCACAAACAAACATGAAATACTCCACACATAATTGTTCTTCTTTGTTATCCGAACATAGAAACTGTTTTGTCAACGATAAAACGAATCATTTTATTACCGATAGGCTATTAGAGATGAAATAAGAGTAATGTTCAGCGCCTGGAATGCATAAGTTGAACTTTCCAAAATATAAATAATCAGGGGTAATATTAACCGGTAGAAATACCAGTTCTTTATGCAAGATTTTCCTTCCCCTCGGTAAAAAAATCACTTAGGATTCAAATTTTGGAAAATTATTCCTGGAGGTTGATTCATACCTATATATTTTCGAAAAACAATCGACAAGCAAAAACGTTTTTATTGTCATTTTTAACGAGTTTATAGAGTTGTTTATCAATTGTTGCACAAGAATTACTCCAGTTCTTAATATGAAAAAAATTAATAAAAAAATATTGGATATCATAGAATAACTATACCTGCTGCGGAGGCACTACTTTCAACTGAGAGTGTTACAGATAATCATAAAAACAAAGTGTGTGATTATGCGTAACTGTCATAATTATTATGATGTAATTCGCACGGTCAAAGCGGATTTTTTCGGCGTTTACTTACACTGTCAAACCACTTATACAGCTCGAGCATATTTTCAGCAAAACCGTATTCAAATTTGTGAGAGACAAAACATAACGTATTGCCATTGAGGATCCTAGTTCAGGTTAATCGATATGTTTAAAAAAAATACTTCCTGTAGTTTTTGTACTTTTTGTAAAGCACTTAATGTCCATATTTTTTTTGTGGAAAAGAGGATATCGGGGAGACCAATGGTATTAAAAAAAAAGGGCCTCATTTTTTTATTCTTGCCAAGGGCGGTAAAACACCTATCACGGTCCTGAGTACCATTATTTTTGTGTATGGGTGTTCGCATCGTCTAACAGGGTACCTATGCAACTTTTAAAATCCCATTTCATTGGGAATTACATTCCATTGGGAAATACCTTGTTATGTTGTGTATTATCTTTCTAACGTGAAAATGATATATTCATCTCACCTGCTTGCATTTACGACAATAATTTGTTCCACCACGAAACTCGCCTTTCGCATGTCTGGTCATTGAATCGCTCACTCTGTATAATTATTTTCTAATTCTTTCGCATCGGAATCCATACATCAATGACAACAGAATAAATCTCAGTATTTCTCTGAAGTGAAACATGTTTCAAATGCAATGTAAACATACCACTTAAGTATTATGCAAGGGAATTTAAATACTCGAAGACATACGTCTCAGCACTCCGAGTACTCTTCTTGACTGATAGAACTCACTTGAATTCCCAACAGCTAACTTAATGTTTATATTACTATTTCAATTACTTGAGTTGCAAATTGATAGATTTTATGTTTTTGTTATTCCAAAGAAGTCGAGTTCTCTGCTATTTGGAATTGAATGAGTGATGAAACTCATTTTAACTGCCAGTTTGAAAGCTACCATTTATCTGGGATTATTATGATACAGGAATCATAGATACATGAATAACAACAGAGTGAAAAAAAAAGATCTGAAACACTTCTGCAAATAATAATGGAAATTGATGAACATAATGATTCCATAAGAGGATTAAAGACAACTTTGGTGTCCTACCCTTTGGTAAACCAATGACTTAATAGGAATAGACTCGGTTTTTTTAAACGGTTTTATTTAGCTTTTATTTAGAAGTGTGGGGAAATAGAAAGTTCGAAAACACTGTTGTTTGAATATAAGTTACTTAAAGATTGACTATTGATGGCAGTTTCAGTGTTTAGATGCAATGATGAGGGTAATGACTTATTGGTTCCGTTATTTACTAGGAATGGCCAAAAACGTTTCGAATCAGCTTTCGATTTTTTCTCCGTTAATTCAATGTAGTTACTTCTGATATTCTACTTCAACTTTTTGCGTAGTATGCTTTGATTAAACTAGAGGATAATCGAATTGATATTAAGACAAATCATTGTACGCCACTGTTTTTTGTATTTTTATTCTTTTTCTAGATTAAGCAACTGAAAATTAAAAAAATTGTGTGTTCAATGTTTTTCCTATGTCGCTTCGTTTTTTGAGAAAAATGCTAAAAACCTGCATGTAACAGGAAAAAACTCTCTAATTGATATTAGGACAAGTTTATTTATTCTATTCTATTAGAAAACGGGAAACTTTCGAAAATTCACAAAAACTGTTTTTTTTTTTCAATGCAAAGTTTGCACCTACGGACGACAGATTCTGTAGCTCTGCATTCTGCACTCTCGTGCTGCTTTAACAATCCTTTCTCGGAAACTACCTTCGATAGGCACAGCATAAACTTTGGTTTTCATTGTACCCCATAAAAAAAATCCACATGCTATCAAAGTCATGTTCACAGTGCTCCGCGTATATCCTAATTGTTAAGAATATCTCTGCGTGTTGAAAAGGGAAACATTCTCAATTGAATATTGATAGAAAGATTTTTCTGTGAATTGAAAAATCCACGATTAAAATGAAGTTATTTTTTGTGAATGTCTAACAGAAAACAACTACTGGAAGGCATTTCGTCGAAGTGCTCTAAGATATTTTGTGTTATTCTTTCATTTTGAAAGGGTGCGAAAATTCCATCTGCTCGAAATTGCAATACGGTTTATCCTGTTTCTCTTAGACTTTGAAAAGTGGTGGCAAACACTGATCTGTCAGACAATCTTCTTAGAGGAAAACTACCGGCATAATCAACTACTAAAGCGCGCCCATTACTATCGCAGTACCCGTAAACAAACACAATATCCGCGTATTCAGCTACTTGGCATGATGATTCCACAGATTACGCATAACCCTTATGCTCCGTACCCTCACAATTATACAGGGGATTATTTATACCGGGTGGTCCACTTACGACTATCCACCCTCAATAACTCCGCATAACCCTTATGCTCCGTACCCTCACAATTATACAGGGGATTATTTTTCCGTTTAAAAGATTCATTAAATTGAACAGAAGGTAATCTCGTGAAACAATTTCCGCAAATACACGCAGAACGTTGAATGATATTTTGAATCATTTTCCATAAAATATAATGGACATTAATGCAAATGTTCGAAGCGATATGTTTAATTATCGGTTCACTCAATCCGATACCGGTTCAGCTTTCCTATGTACTGGTTCAATTATATTGATCTTATGTGAAGAAAGTTATTCGTTCTTATTCCATGACTTATCTACGTCGATTTTTGGGACGCCTGACGAGAAGATTTACTCCCCTTCTCCCCAGAGCATCCCCCTCTATAATTTCAATAGCGAATGAGGGTCGTGTCATACATCATTATGAAAGTAATTCAATTCTGATACTAGCAGTGCAAAATTTTCTGAATTTGAAAAAGGCGTGCTCGAGATATTCGAGTTCAAACGGTACATTGGTGAATTGTGAGTAAATAAATTATACGAAATAGATTATCAAACAATTATTCACAAAAAATGTTCAAAGTGACTGCCATCAACTCTCAGAGAATAGTAGTCTATTTTCAAATGCCTCCTGCACCTTTTAAACTGTTTCTCTGGTAATTGCCTGGCATTCAGTTATAATTCTTCTTTCCAAATCGTTCAGGTCAGTAGGTTGAGTTTTATATATAACGGATTTCAAATGACCCCAAAGGAAAAAATCATTGGGTGCCAAGTCCGGTGAGCGTGCTGGCCATTCTATTAGACCTCGACGACCTATCCATTTGTTTGGAAAAGTTTGGGATAGCCATTCTCTCACCTGTAATAGGAAATGAGGTGGTGCCCCATCTTGCTGGAAATAAATGTTATATATTGAAGTTATACAAACTTCTTCCAAACCTACTAATAAATGTTATCTGCCAATAGATTTGGATTACCATTATCATCAAGGTCCGTGTTAACAGCATCCAAAATAAGTAGTTCAATCAGATTCTGCAGCATATCCAAATAAACCGCACCATTTAAATCACCTTGGATAAATATTGGGCCAATGATTTTATTACCCAGAATCCCTGCCCACATATTCAACTTATGAGGCCATTGAGTGTGCTCTTCTCTAAGTAGGTGGGGGTTGTTCTGATTCCAATAGCGAGAGTTGTGTCTGTTCACTAACCCGTTCAAAAAAAATGAACACTCATCACTGAAGCAAATATGCTTAATGAATCCGTGGTTCCTCTGTATCATTTTTGTTACATTTTCGCAAAATTCAGATCGTCTGTCGTAGTCATCCTCATTCAGTTCATGGTGAAGATGCAACTTATACGGATGAAATTTGTGCAATTTTAGCACCCTCATTATGGAAGTTCTCGATATGCCTGTTATGCTACTGAGTTTTTTTTTTTTTTTTTTATATGTTCTGGTTCCCACGAAAAGGGATATCCTGTAATGTTCAGAGAACATCGTGGGAACCTAGGGAAAGAAGGTAGGAGTTGGTGTTCTTCTTAAATTTCTGAAGGTTGTATGCCTCGGGGAACACCTCCCTAGGCAATGAGTTCCAAAGCCTCGCTGTTCGTTGGATGAACGAGTCTTTGGAAAGTGATGTTCTGCAGGTTTCCAAAGTGACCACGAAGGGGTGTGATGACTGAACTTGACGGGTTAATCTCGAAGAGACTGCCAAAGCAGGAACGATTGTTGATATTTCAGAAGAGCATCGCCCATGAAAATATCTATAAAATAGAGACAAATCGCCAACTTTTCTACGGTGTTCCAGACAAGTGAGCGAGTTTGTAAGCGAGGCATCACCGACGAGACGAATTGCCCTTTTTTGGACAGAATCCAATAGCCTCAGGATATGTTTAGGTGCCGCACTCCAAATATGGGAACAGTATTCCAGGACAGGTCGGATCTGTGCCTTATAGATCATAAGCAGCTGACTGGGGTGAAATAGCTCTTGGCACGAAACAGAAAACCAAGTTTTGGGATGCACTTTGGCAATGGACCTCACGTGATTTTCCCAGGAAAGGTTATTGCTGATAGTAATACCAAGCATCGATATGGATGGCTTCAGTGGTATGGTTACTCCTGACAAAGTTATGTTAGGCACAGTGAGATCGGCTTTTCTAGAGAAAAGACATGCTTGTGTTTTGTTTGCATTGAATTCTACCAAGTTATTAGATCCCCATTCGAGAATTGTTGCCAAGTCCATATTTATATTATTAACATTTCTTCCTCGTTCATTTCTGGTTTCACGGGCTGATATAGGAGCCCTGGAAGAGAAAGCGGTATGGAGGGTACTATCATCGGCAAAGCTGTGTACTGGACATGAAGTTGCTTTCAACAGGTCGTTGATGTGAAGTAGAAATAGTGTTGGTGCGAGAATGGATCCTTGCGGAACACCAGCATTTATGAGTAGAGTGTCAGATGAAACTCCATCGACCACTACATGGAGAGACCTGTTTGAGAGAAAACTAGCAAGCAGAGAACACAGCTGAGGGGGCAAGCCATAAGACGGAAGCTTGGCGAGGAGTCCCTGGTGCCAAACTCGATCGAACGCCTTGGAGATATCTAATGCCACAGCTAAAGTTTCTCCATGCTTTTCAATAGATAGCTGCCATATATGTGAGACGTAAGCGAGCAGGTCACCAGTTGATCTCTGATGGCGGAAGCCATATTGCCTATCGTTGACAATTCCTGAGTCTTCCAGATATTTCATGAGCTCGATGTTGATGGCTTTTTCCATGACCTTTGAAATAATAGATACAGTGCGATAGGTCTGTAGTTGCTAGGTAGGGCCTTTTTGCCTTTTTTAGTGATTGGCTGTACTCTTTGCAATTTTCTACTTTGACGGTTAAATACCCCAAATTGTAAGAGTGGTTGAACAACTTGCAAAGAACAGGTGTTAGTTCGGGGGCACATTTCTTGAGAACAATCGGCGGGATTCCGTCAGATCCACAGGCTTTGTTGGTGTTGAGACCCAGCAAAATCTTTCTGATAGTACGTTGGCGAAAGGTGATCTCGGGCATGTGACTGTCAATAGGTGTAATGTTCGGGGGTTGTTTTCCCGATGAATCCAGAGTGGAATTTCCAGCAAATAGGTGCGCAAAGATATTGGCTTTTTCCTGGGCAGTCGTTGCTAGTGTTCCATCTTCTTTGGTTAGGGGAGGAAATGAGCTGGAAGTGAAATTTCTTCCCACAGCTTTGGCGAAAGACCAAAATGAACGGGATCCGTTAGGACATTCAGCAAGTTTTGATCTTATTTTGGCTTTGTGGGCATCTTTTGAGCTTTCTATTGTCTCTTTACATATGCCTCTAGCCTCGACATATGCTGCTCTGGTCTCAGGGCCCGGATTTTTTAGCCATCGATGGTATGCTGCCTGTTTGGAAGCCACAGCTCTAGAGCAGTTTCTGTTAAACCAGGTCTTATCGGATGATGTTCTTCTTTCGGTATTCGGTATGTAAGTTTGCATCCCCAACATGTAGACAAAGTTGGGTCAACTGCAGCTTGTCCTAAAACTTCTATTTCATTGATCTCGTTTGTAACAGACGCCATCCTATTCTTTTTTTCATTGGCGACTGATCCAGTCTCACGGAATTTCACACAAGATCCAAGATATATCAAGACTGATGAAAAATACCAAAACCTTTTTCTATAACCATTTTTTCCTAATACTCACTTGTGAGTTACGTTTCTGTTTTCGTGTCTCTCATTGAAGATCCGAGCTGTTGCTCGTGCACACTCATTTTGAGCAGCAAAAATAAAAATCCATCGCGATACAAGTAGAATTGTTGAAATACGTGGTCACTTTTCGATTCTACACTATCACCATTTCCCAAAAAAATGGTTCTCAGAGATTAGTTTCTTCTTTGACAAGCATGTTGAAAAAAAAAACTGAAACGTGTACTCGGTGAGCAAATAAAATAAGACAATCGGTGTAATAACTGTCTGGGAGACAATAATGGAGATCATTTTGAACATTTGAACTCGAATATCTCGAGAACGCCTCATTCAAATTCAGAAAATTCTGCACTGGTAGTATCAGAATTGAATTACCTTCACAATGATGTATGGCACGACCCTCATTCTCCAAACAAAAATCGACGTATCTCGGCGATTTTTTGTAAAATAATTTTTCTGGGAGTTATTGAGGGTGGATAGTCGTAAGTGGACCACCCGGTATGTGCTAAAAGTATAGAAATACGACTTGTCTAGAAACCAGCCACTATGATTGTACGTGTTCCAGTGTCAACAAAGTTGTTTCGTTGCAGTCATTTTCAACTGAAAAATGTTTTCTAGAAGTAAGTATATCAACTATATCAACTACATATGATTTTGAATGATTATGTCAATGAACTAGAAGATGAAAGCATGTTTCGAATATAATATTATCGGTGACTGGGTAAATTTGGGGTTAGATTTGTCGACTATATCTATGCCATCACAATTGTGTACCCCAGGAGTGTACCGCTACAATTCTCAATGATTGTGGGTGTGTATCAAATGGGGCCCTGAATGTTATGAAATTTGTTTTTTCTTCTCTCAGATAAAAATCGCAAAAATTTACGATTTGTTGGATGAGATAGTATCATAATGTGGTAGGAACATGAAGAACAAATTGAACAAGCAGAAGAAATGGATGTGGAAAAGGTAGAAGAATCCTCAGACGAAGATGGAGAATTCGATGATGAGGACAATATTCCTCCGAGTAATTTTTTGTGTTGGCAAAAATCTCAATTCATTTATAAATCATTCCCAGGTGAGGCAATGGAAGAAGATTACCTTGAAGAAATATTTTCCAGAAGAATTTTATGAGAATGGGGCTTCCCACGTGGCTTTCTATTACTTACAATAACACAACAAAGAAATAAAGCCAATGGTGACCCCTGAAGAAATGAAAATATTATTTTCAATGCATGCAATGATGGGTTGCATCAAATTTCAAAGGTTGCACATGTACTGAAGTACTAAGTTCAAATTTCCGATGATTACTAATGCGAAGACAGATAGCTTCTATTTGCTGAGGGTCCATTTTCACGTTGTCGATTCATTGGGTTTCACAGAGGAACAGAGGAAGAAAAATAAATTATAGAAAGTACAGCCGATGAACGATTTTATCAGAAATCGGTGTAGAGCAATAACGCGTAGGGAAAATAGTTGTTTTTCATTCGATGAAGAAATGATTAATTACATTCAGAGGAAGAGGCAGTGTACGACAGTATGTGAAAAATAAACCTAGACCACTTCTGACGGGGTAGTGTTGGATTTTGAAATCTACCAAGGGAAAACGACACGTTTTTCAAACAATACATTGGAGTTGGGACCCACTGTTGTATTATGATTGGTAGAAACATTGCAGAAAGGTAGTTCTGTGTTTTTTTTATCGCTACTTCACTATCCTTCCACTACTGGAAGCGTTGTTAAAATCAGGATTAGATGGAACAGGTACGCTCAACTCGAACCAATTCAAAGTTGACGAATTCACAGCAAACAAATTCCTAAAGCGTGGTGAATGTGAAGAAGTATCTATCTAGGTTGTTCTAATGTCTCCAACTGCTTTTGTCTAGGTGCGGAGATGGGATGGAAAATTGAAAGAACATGTCAATGTTATCTGTCCTACAGTAGTTATGCGCGTACAAAAACCAAAATGGGAAGGGTTGATTTGTGTGATCATATGATAGAATATTATCGCACATTTTTCAAAACACGCAAATGGACACTGAAAACCATGTTGCATTCATTTGATCTTTCCATCGTCAACATTGCTGAATATTTGTTGTGTGGGACAATAAATCGGTCAGCGGAGGAAAATATGGATGAAAATTGCCAGGAACAAACTGCATTGTTAGTAAATAAGCTAGCTCCTATGCCAACAAATGACAAGCGATTCGATGGATTCGACCATTGGTATATCAATGACTCTCTAAAAGCATGTAGACTAGAGAGTTGTGATAGCCATTCAAGTTTGCGATGTCAGAAGTGTAACGTATACCTCTGCCTTAACAATAAACAGAATTGATTTTCAGTTCTCCTTAAAAAACCTAAATGAATCCGTATTTTTTCCATTTTCTCCTTTCTTTTGGTCAAAGTTGAATTTCCATTTCACTGCCAGAAAACACAATTGTGAGGGACTAGAAAATACCATAAATTGATCCTGAAAAATTCTGAAAGAAAAACAAGTTTTAGAATAATTAATCAAAAACTTTTTCTAAAAACTTTGACCTCCTGTATTCCGATAACGAAGCAAGTACGGACACACGCTTATAGGAAAAAAATCTTATTTTTACCTATAACCCGAGCATAAACGATTAGCAGTTTAATCTTGGATCACCCTGTATAATAGAAATGAATGCAAAAAACATTTTAAATAATAATGAAAGCGACCAGGTAGTACCAAAATCGCATTCAGCAATCTATATTCGAATCAACAAGGTTGTGTTTTTGCTCACCTTTTTGCGCTGGTCCAATCGTAATCGTGACCAATGACTATAATTTATCAAGGTGGAGGGTATACCTTTAAGAAATGACTTAATTATTGTTTGTTACCTGACACTTATAATTTTGATTTAGGAGTTTACTCTGATCTATAATTATCATATACGGCTGAATGATTTAGATTCTAAATGAGTTACGTAGGTAATAAAATGATTGAGCGGCAGCTAATTGCCGTTTTCGCATTCCTGTTGATTTATTTGTCATTTATTAATTACGAGTAGCGTAATTTTGGGCGCGCGCTATACAATTCCGTTTCAAATTTTAAAAAAGTTCCAGAGAACTTTCTCACCCAATATACACACATCAGTAAAGTCTGAGGATATTTGAAAATAGTTGAGAAATTTAATTATAGATATTGCTAAGATTTCAGATGTATTCTATTTATCAGTTCAAACACTTATGTAGATAAGTTTTCCTTCTACACACTCTCCTGCCTCACATCAGAGAGGAAACTCATACTCCCCTTTTCCTGGCAACTCAATCGTTCGAAGAGCAGCATATTTTTCATATATAATATAAAATTATCCTGTTACATACAGTAAACGTTATTAACTTTTTTGTTTTGATGTTATCTAATTTCACCAGTAAATCCGAATTTAAATCCTCTAAATTATCGGTTTTTAATTTCCACAACTCTTTTCTATGATTACTATCGTTTCGGACGTTCATCGTCTTAATGTATTAAAAGGTTTTCACGACGTTTCGAATGCTTGTATCTGCAATCGTCTTCAGGTGAATACTGACAAGTTTAGGTGCTACTCACCAATTTATATGACTGTCGGCGCAATGATGCGTGCAATTCCGCCATGTCCAGCGGTGCGTGTAATTTCGCGCGGTGTGGTGGTTCGTGAAGTTTCGCGCCTCTGCAGCCCGCCAGAAAGAGCAATCAGGGGTTTCCATACGTTCTTGATCTCAACGCTTGGTTGACTAAAGGCGTTATTGGCTTCGATGTAGGCGGCCTCTTCGAACTTTCGTTTGAACCAATGCTCCTCTCTATGTAGAACACTTGCGTCGTCCCATAGAACTCGATGGTGCTCAGTCCAGGCGTGGTCAGCGATTCCCGATTTTATTGTTTCTCCACGTTGAGTCCATTTCTTGTGCTCATCCAATCTTACCGATAACGGTCTCTTTGTCTCTCCAATGTAGGAATCTCCGCATTCACATGGAACTTCATAAATGCAATTCTTACTGATTTCATTTTTGTTGTCAGGTTTGGTCTTGGTCAGGAAACTCCGTAAAGTACTGCCGGATTGGAAGCAGCTCTTGATGTTGAACTTTTTCCCCTTTTGGGTTTGTTGTTGCTCTTCAGATGTCTTTGTTTTCCGGAGTTGTTCCAATACTTCTTCTAGGAGTTTCTTGGCATATCCATTCCGGTGGAGGTCCTCTCTGATGTGGTTTAGTTCGGCATCTAGTGACTCCACGTCGTTTCATATGTGCGTCGCTCTCTCCACCAATGTTCTCACGATCCCTCTCTTCGTCGAACTCGGATGGTTGGAGCTGTAACTGAGGTACTGCCCCGTATGTGTCTTCTTTCTGTAGACGGAGGTGCGAATTTCATTGCCTATTCTCTCAACGTTCACATCTAGGACAAACCTCCAAACAAACGTCTTTTCTACGACATGCCCCTGCTACGCCAATAGCCACTGCAACCCACAAATGAAAATATCAGGATGTAAAATTTTATTTAAAAAAAAAACAGTCCAGCCCGGGTTTTGAACCCGGGTCGTCTGTGTGCCAAGCGGATTCACTATCCACTGCACCACCTAGCCTTATTTCAAAAGTCTTGTTTAAAAGTACATATATCAATCTAGTAGAATTTGAAACAGAAATTTTAATAATTATCTAATTCTTTTTATCAACTACAAAACTCACTAATTACAAAAAGCTATGTTAATTCGAAGAAAAAAGCGAAAGGAATTCTAAAAATAGTTCCTTCTAAATAAACTTACCTTTATTATTAGATATTCCTTGTCTGGAGCTTCGTTTAAAAATATCTGCAATTGGTCTGGTATCAATATGTTTGATTTTTTGGGGACGTAATTGTCGGACTTTCTTTTAAAAAATGAACGAATTTTTTATACGTGGATATATCAATGTTATTTTTTATACTGATAGTACTTCGCAACATTGAATATTGTGACCAAAGTGTAGACGCCTTTGAAGTTTTCGAGATCTCTTCAAAGTATACCAAAAGTACACTTTCCGAAAAAGATTTTATTTTTGTATTTCTTCTCCATTCCATTAATTTTTTGTAAGCCAATTCATACTTTTTTCTTGAAAATTCCGGCAACAAATCTAACGTTACTTTTGCAGCTTTTTCCAATATCTCTGGCGGAGTATTATCAAAATCGTCCCTACTGTCAGTATCCATATTATTTATTATAAATAGGTATATGTGTAATTAAAATAATATTCAATAGAAATTGCGATTTTTATCAAAGCACGAATGAAAACTACCTCAAGAATTTAAAAAACTTCTATAATCTGACAGTTGTGATAACTATTTAAAGCTGAACAGCAGCCAACTAAGATTTTGTCGATTTTTGTTGATTCTCCATATAAATGTATGTGGTGTGGGCAAAGTGCCGTGAGAAAAAATATTTCTCACAGTATGAGCAATACATGGTTTTGAAATTAAGTAAGCTATGAGAAATACGCCACTTTTCATAGCAGTTGTAGGAAAACTACTTTTCTCCCCCCCTCATTTTAAGCATGTTGTAAATGATGAAACTTGTGAGTCTATTATATTCAAATTGTTTCTGTGATTTCTAGAACATATTGTACATCCTGTATTCTGGTAAAAATTAAACATGAATGTTACTTCAACGTAAGGTTTTTAAATAAAAAAATCAACTTCAAGATTTTTAGATACGTTTTTTGAGAGAATAAGAAAATCATAGGCTCACATGTGGCTCACTGACAGTAAACACGGCGATTTTAAATTCAGGATTCTTAGATACGTTTTTTGACTTAGTATGCTGTGGCTTACTGACAGTAAACACTGCAATTGACTTTTAGAGTGCAAAGTCGCTATGTTTATTAAATTTAATTGAATTTTTGAAAAATGGAAAGCGATTCAAGTGATTTTGAATTTTTAAATATGCCACCTAATATTGAGGAACAAGCCAACATAGCGTCATTAACCTTACTCTCACAAAAATCTAAAGACAGGTATGAAAAACAATTTACACAATATAAGCAATGGGCTGAAGACAACAAGATAAATAATTATTCAGAAAATGTTTTACTGGCATATTTGGTAAATATAAAGTTAATGTAGACATGCACTCTGGATATAGGGAAAATAATTCATACCGTTCCCGGACTTTTTTTTTTTAACCCCATTTTCAAGCAACGTTTTCTCGCACGAAAATCACTCAAAATGCCTCCTTCTTTTACCAGCACCAACAATACACCCTAAATCCCTTATTTTCGGCACAACTTTGCACAAAATATCGTCGTTTTTATCGAAAAAATCCTGCTTTTTACACAGTTTCAAAAAAACAAACTTCACACATTTAACAGGTGAAATTTAGTAATTTTGCCTTATTTTTCATATTGGTAATAAATGAATCACCGCCAACTTTGTTCAGCTTGTATTCTTCTGTGCATTTTGGACACTGAATCGTTTCCATAAATATTCCCAGTCTAATCAGAACCAGAGCAGAATATTCAATCAATTTCATTATTTTCAAAGAATTAATTATTGTTTACAATCCAATATAATAATTGTCAAAATGGTTACAAAAAATAATTGCAAACATAAATGAAGGAGAAAATATTGCTCATATTTGAATTCGAAAATTTGGCGGTGATTCATTTATTACCAACATGAAAAATAAGGCAAAGTTACTAAATTTCAGTTGTCAAATGTGTGAAGTTTGTTTATTTGAAACAGTGTAAGAAGGAGGATTTTTTCGATAAAAACGACGACATTTTGTACAAAGGTGTGGCGAAAATAAGTGATTTATGGTGTATTGTGTATGCTGGTAAAAAGGAGGAGGCATTTTGAGTGATTTTTGTGCGAGAAAACAGTGCTTGAAAATGAGGTTAAAAATAATTAAAAGTGCTCTAACTGGGGAACGGTATGAGACCGCCACATTTTCCGGATTCGTGTTCAGGAGGCAAAAACACGTAAGAAAAGTTTTTTCCTACATTCAGAGAGCATGCGTGTACATTAACTTTATATTTACCAAATAAAGCTAAAACTTTTACAAGAAAAGAAATGAACACATTTTGAATGGAAGCCCCCGATGATGTTTTTTCATTTACGAAGGTAATATTCATAGGTACTCCTTGTTATTGGAATTTCTGGAACATGTCGATGTGATGAGCTTATTAAAATGACTGTGGATGATATTGAAGATAAAGACAATCTTTCAGTAATAAATATTCCCACTTCTAAAACTAATAAACAACGAACTTTCGTAATAAATGCTACAACAGGCAACAGCCCAAATTTTGTTCAAATCGTTGAAAAATATATCTGTCTACGCCCTAAAACTGAATATAAACTTTTTTCGTAAGCTCAAAACAGGCAAATGTATAAATTAAGTGGTTGGCAAGAATACTATATCTAAATACCACAAAAAAATGCGAATATCTTAAGCTCCAAATGCCGAAATTACACAGGGCACAGTTTCAGCAATTCTATTGGTAAACGCTGGTGGAGATATTTTAGCTCTAAAACGGCACGGCGGTTGAAAATCAACCAATATCGCAGAACAATCTTACGAAAAAAACGGAAAAATTTCTGATCAAATTATGGGAATCAATGTAGAACCATAATCAGAAGTTACCACCATTACAATGTGCTAAGCGAAAATACTTCAAATACTAAAACTTCTATGCAATTACTCTTCTTCCAATGGTGTTCATAAAAGTGCTGCTGCTAAAATATAGATGAACAATACTATGTGTAAATTATTTGTGCCATAAATAATTTTCAAAAAAAAGGTTAATAAGTGAGTGGAGGCCAAATCATATGTATTACACGGGAGTAAAGTGCCTTTTCCTCCCTTGGATGTAAACTACATCCTGCGGGAGGAAAAATGTCACTTTTTTCCCTAGTAATATAAATAGCTATTTTCTGCGAGACTCATGTGAAAAAGTAAACAAAAACTGGGTATTCATGATAGTGCTGCAAAAAATGGAAATTGTAATCGGCGTTGAATTGTTCGATTGAAATAATTTTATTCATTTTTCTGTGACTTTAGTGGCGTTAACTTTTGTGAAAAATTTGTTTGCAATCGTTGTTTATAATGGAACGACGTCATTTAAATTTAGGAGATATGAATCAAGTGGTACGTCTGTTTCAAGCTGGCATGAGACAAATCGATGCAGCTGAGCAAATGGATGTTTCACAAAGTGTAATAAGTCGGTTATGGAGCCGTTTCAGGGAAAGTGGGAGTACTGGACAGGAGCACAGTACAGGACAGGTTTTTCATTTTAACCGCAAGACGACAACCCACAATCACTGCTCCTGAGTTGGTTACGGACTTACAACGTGCGCACAATTTAACCACTGGGCGAAATACTGTCAGGAATCATCTTCACGAAGCTAATCTTCATTCTCAGAGGCCATTTAGATGTCCACCTCTTTCTATAGACAGTCGCGCTGCAAGATTAGAATGGGCTCAAGAATACCAGAACTGGGATGCAAATGTATGGGCTGCAGTTTTATTCGCGGATGAATCAAGATATGGATTTCATCCAGATTCTCATCGAACAAGAGTATGGAGACGATCTGGAAATGCAGAATGCTTGAGACACGTCCAAAAAGTGCACACTTATAGAGGTGGCACTCTTATGGTATGGAGAAGGAATCACAATTGGCGGAAGAACGGACCTCGTTTTTCTCAGAGCTCAGCAACATTTGGATGATATTCTTCAACCTATTGTTCGTCGCTTTGCAGGAGATGTTGGTGAAAACTTTCATTTGATGTATGACAATGCTTGTTCACATGTCGCTCATATTGTGACAGATTGGTTGAAGGAATGAAGGAATTGAATTATTGGCATGGCCAACGCAATCTCCAGACCTGAACCCAATAGAGCTTGTTTGGGACATGCTTCAAAGTAGAATTAATCCACATATGGGCAACATACGTAATGCTTTTGCATTCAGGGAGCTTCTGACAGCCGAATGAACCAATTTACTCCAAGACGACCTAGACAATCTCATTTTGTCTATGAACAATAGATGTAGATCTGTGAATAAACAACGAGGAGGCCTTACTCTGTATTAAATGTTGATTTTATTATTTTGAGAGAATAGTACATTTTTTATAAGTTTTTTTTTCCCGATATGTGTATTTTATCCGGACTATGTGTTGTCAATCAAATTCTTTTCCTGAGTTTGATAACCCAAACCGATGTGTTCATTGGGATCACGGATCAAAGTCAATCTGATCAGGATTCCCAGTGGATCAACCCAGTAATTTTCGGTATGAAGACGTCATTCCGCACTTCATCAACAGTTATGTCAATGCATAAAATTATTGATTCATTTTCTGTAACCAAATAAAACGCAAGGTGTTAATTGCCAAACAAACGGATTCTTTCATAATCCTTTGACAATTTTATCTTTCTCAACTTCGTTTTATTTTTCCGATCACACCCATTTATTCGATCAATATTTTGGTGGCCTGCCGTCCAATGCCATGCATTCTTATTTCCAAGCATACAAAGAATCGGTGAAATCCGTTGTAGACGGATTAAGATTACTTGTTGAATATGTTGTTTATTTTTTTCCAAAAATTAGTGAGTTATTGTCGGAGTTTTTGTTGGGATCAGTATACATTGAAGAAAAAACTATTGTTTTCTTGCTGACGTTTCGAATTCAATTAATTTCATCCTCAAGTCTCTGTAAAAATGGTTTCTCATACAGTGTCCGGCAGAAAGTACGCATCATATGGGAAATTCTTTTATTAATAAATTTTGACGAATATCGATATGTGCAATTGCTTCTGCATCAAAAGCAACCCCAAAAGACGTTGTACAGTGCCGTTCGTCTTTTCGTGTTTGGAGGGAAATTTTAAAAAAATTTAAAACACACTTAGTTGGGAAAATATCGAAAAAGTTGTTCAGATCGTTATTTTATAGCTATGTACAAGTTTTGAAAAAAATCTGAGAAAAAAAAAATTAAAATCAATTTTTTGCCATAATAAAAATTTTAATTTGGAAAAATACATTTTAGACAAAGAATCTCATTAGTAAGGCCAACAGTAATATTTTAAATGATATTTTGTAAATATTCGCAAGCTACTTCTATTTTATTCGGAAAAAAATTGAAATCTTTGGATTTGCCATGTATTCAGCTGCTTCATAAGAGGTCACTGAAATATCTCCAGGACATTATAATCCCGATACTGTTCATTATTAATAAAGGTCCTTGTATCTACATAATTTCAAATTGAATTTTTATTCAAACAAAAAATAAATTGATTACAAACTTTCGAGTATGCATTAAATTGTTTGGTTTATAATTATTCCAGCTTCTAATTTTATTATAAAATGTAATTATGTAAAAAATTAAATCAATTTTTTGTTCTAATGGAAAATTCATATTGAAATTCTGTAGATACATGGTTCTTTGTCAATCATAAACAGTATCGGGATTATAATGTCCTGAAGATATGTCTGTGACCTCTTATGAAGCAGCTGAACACATGGCAAATCCACAGATTTAAAATTTTCTTCGAATAAAATAGAAGTAGCTGGTGAATCTTTACAAAATATTATTCAAAATATTACTCTTGGGCTTTACTAATGAGTTTCTTTGTCAGAAATGTATTTTCCAAATTGAAATTTTTTTTATGGCAAAAATTTTCATCTCAGATTTTTTTCCAAACTCGTACATGCTATAAAATGTCGTTCTTAACAACTTTTCCAAATAACATTTTTCAATATTTTCCCAAATAAGTGTGTTTTGAGACATAATTTTTAATTTTTTTAACTTTCCCGCCAAACAAGAAAAGACGAATGGCACTGTACAACATCTTTTGGGGTTTCTTTTGATGCAGAAGCGATTGCATGTATCGAAATTTGTCAAAATATTATATTAAAAAAAATTCCCATATGATGCGTACTTTCTGCCGGTCACTGTATAATAAAGTATAAAAAATATAAAAAATTGTTATTACTTGCCATGATGTATTATTGTATTTAACGGTTTTGTAAAATATTTGGAAAGTACTCACCAAAAGTAGTTCTTTCCGGGTTAAAATCCTTCAAAATATAAACCACGGTCAGACGTAAAAAACGAATGTCTGAACATGAGAGACTTAAAAAAACTTAACATTATCAATCACAACTATTTTTAATACTTCTTACTTACTTACTTACTTTATTATATGAGAAACCATTGTTACGGAGCCTTGAGGGTGAACTCAAATAAATTTGAAACGTCGGCAAGAAAACAATAGTTTTTTCTTCAACGTATACTGAAAACAATCCCAACTGAACTCCGACAAAAATTACTATTAATAATAATAATAATCTTTATTTCCGTTTAAAAGTTACATTGTATGGAAATTGTCAATAACTGAAACCTAAAAGTAAAATACAGGAAAACACATTAAGTTAGAAAAACTAACAAAACTAAATATTCAGTAGACTTATAGTTAGTTAAAGTTACATTTAAAATTCCGACAGTGGATAAAAACAGTTTTGCAATAAAAAATAATATCAAATCTTTCTTCAATAGCGAGATATTTTTGAAATGTTTAATATCTGTAGGCAAGCTATTGAATATAATTGAGGGCATACTATATCAACTTTTGCAAATGGAATATACACGAAGGAATATACATTTTTCCAGGGAAATAAAAGCTTAAAAAAAAGAAACGGTATCCAATGGATAAACCATGTGAAGAGCCGTGAGATGCATGGAAATATCAACTCCATATGGTTTGAATATTTTTCAAAGGATACAGGTATATCATTGAAGTTTTGGTTGAATATTTTTCAAAGGAATAACGCTGGTTAAAAAACAAATATAAATATAAAGAACGCTGCTTATAAAATTACAGAATGTCTTTCAGTTAAAAACATAATATTTACATTAAATTACATTTCATAAGACACATGATAATAATAGTAGAAAAGTAGATACAGTAAATGACATATTCGGAAAGGTTTCAATGTAGTGGAATGAGGGAGATAGCAAGTATTATGAATCAACAGGTGATAATGCTGTGAATTATTGTTTTATCGGTATCCAGGATCCTATTGGATCACTATTTTATCATATTAGTGAACTATATTTTCGAAAATTACCAAATTAGTAAAACGCAGGTTTCTGTAAATCCATTAAAATCCATTAAAATCTTCAGAAACCTAATATAGAGCAAGACTAAGTAAGAATGTTGCGACAATGTACTAAAAACCAGAATATTCAAAATGCATCTACAGAATTGGATAGAGATTCAGATAAATTATCATACTTAATTCAATGTATTTATACGAACACTCCTAAATGATAAGGATTTTGTTCAATGGTGTTTTCATTTCTCCATGTCATCAGATGCTTCGCAAACATTCTAATACAGAAGTTTATTCTCAATGAATTTCTACAGTTATTCTGTTAATCAACAATCTTATTACAATTTATGAACAATTCAACTGTTTGCGCAAGAATTGTACGAAAATAAGATATAAACGTACTGAAATCTCTTTCATATTCGTTACGATGACTTTATGGAACATAATAATCGTTTGCTGGATATTTGCCAGTAGAATTTGCATGTTGGTCGCATTGAAGTTGTAACCGGAACTGCACTGCATAAAATTAAATGTTTAAATCGTAACTCAAATTTATTTTGTCATTATGCATAAAGAGGTGGATCTAGGTTACAAGATAATTGTTGTCCTGGTTATCTGCTGTATTTATTGCATTGTTTCAAAAAACATGTTTTATTGTTTAGAATATTTTATTTATGAGGATTATTTCTGTTTGAGAAATACCCCAGTCATTTGGTAGTTTTACCTGGAAAGTTTTCCGGGAGTTTTGAAAACTGGTATTTTTATGATTTCGACGTGATCTTTTCGAATGTTTACAGGTTTTTGACAATATCTCATTTCCGACTCATTTTACGATGAAAATAGTCATGTAATAAATTAAATTAGTATTTCAGGTATGACTATTCTGTTGTTCCAAATTAAACAATCAAATTCTACACTCAATTCGTCCCTAATACGATAAAAAAAACTCATTCTGTATCGCACATTGATTTTTGTCCACCCATTCTGAATTCAGATACTTCAAAACTTCCTGTAATAATGCATTTTGATGTACAGTCTCTAATTCAAAATCTATCGAAAAATTTTCATTTTTAGACAAATACTCAACAAATTCAATATCATATTGATAATTGGTTAATATAAGAGTCCAGCGACGTAATCGGTTCGCTGAAAACTGTGGAATATTTTTTTTTTATTAAAAATATAAGATAGTGGTTTATTATCAATCGATAGAATAAACTTTCTACCATATAGATAATTGTGAAATTTGCTTAACCCAAAAATAACAGCAAGACTTTCTGTTTCCAAATGACAATATTTTTGTTCAGCGGATGAAAGGTTCTAGAGGCATAAGCAATGGGTCTTTGGGACCCGTCTGGCATGATATGTGAAATAACTGACCCTAAACCATATCACTAGCATCAGTTGATAACATCAATGGCAAATCAGGGTCATAATACACAAACCGAAATTAAAAGGCGCTTAACTTCATTGAATGCATTTTCGCAATCTACTGTCGAATCCCATTTTGTGCCTGATTTCAATAAATTGAATAAAGGTGTAAAATTATGGAGATATTTTTCATGAATTTTGCATAATAATTGATATGCCCTAAAAAAGATATCAAAGTGGTAATATCTGTGGGATAAGGTGCTCTTTAATTCCAATACTTTTATTCAGAAGTATGTAACCCATATTAATCAATATCATATCCCAGATAAGTGACACTAGATTAAAAAAATTACATTTCTCTAGAGATAATTTAAGTCCAGCTTCTTGAAACCACTCTTTTCAATTCCTACCAATAACCAAAATGTCATCCATAAAACAAACTACTTTGTAATAATGTTTCTATGATTTCTTGATACTTATCTGGAAATACTCAGAAATTGTATTTCCATATTCAATCTTTACTGATATCATTCCCGATGGTTTCAGCTCAGTGCCATTATACAGAGATCGGCAGAAAGTATGCATCATATGGGAAATTCTTTTATTCATAAATTTTGACAAATATTGATACGTGCAATTGCTTCTGCGTCAAAAAAAACCCAGAAGACGTTGTACAGTGCCGTTCGTCTTTTCGTATTTAACGGGAAATTTATAAAAATTAAAAATTATATCTCAAAACACACTCATTCGAAAAAATATCGAAAAATTTTATTCGTAAAAGTTGTTCAGAATGATATTTTATAGATATGTACATGTTTAAAAAAAAAAAAAAATTTTGCTAAAAAAAAATAAATTTGGAAAAATTATTTCTGACAAAGAAACTCATTAGTAAAGCCAATAGTAATATTTAAAATATCATTTCGTAGAGATTCGCAAGCTATTTCTATTTTATTCGGAGAAAATTTGAAATTTGTTAATTTGTCATGTGTTCAGCTGCTTCATAAAAGGCCACTGAATAATCTCCAGGACATTATAATCCCGAGACCATTTATTATTAATAAAGAACCATGTATCTACACAAATTTTAATTTAAATTTTGTATTAGAACAAAAAATTTATTTAATTTTTACATAACAAGAACTTAAAATTTTTACTTTTTATTTTCAAACAATTCAAAAAAAATTAGAAACCAAACAATTCTATACACACTCGAAAGTTTGTAATTGTGCATTTATCGACATGTCTACCCTGACGTTCAATACATGTAGTTGTTCGGGATTTCATTTCTCTGGACACATTTCGCAGCATTTGTGGTATAATGTTATCAATACATTGTCGTATTACTTCTTATAAATGATCGATATTATGAAATGGCCGATGTTTATAAACCTCACTTCAAAGGTACCCCCATAAAAAGAAATCAAAGGGAAAGTGTTCTTCAAGGGTACTATGTATTGACGCTCCGTCTTGTTGGAAAAAAATATCATTTCTTCTTTCCAGCGGTAATCCATGTAAGAAATTAAAAAACTGTTATTTAAAAACTCTAAATAATTTCGTGAATTATAGTTGCCCCTAAAAAAGTAAGGCCCAAAGATCTGCGTATCTAATATGCTGCACCAAACATTACTTTTGAAGGAAAATTGACTTTTTGCCTCTATCGTCCAATTTGGGTTTTCATCAGCTCACCATCTACAGTTCTGGGAACTGACAGTACCGTTTGATATAAAAGTTGCCTCATCAGTAAATAAAACTTTTGTAGGGAAATTTTGGCATTCTTCAATCATGCCTTGGAACCAAAATGAAAAATCTAAGCGGGCCATCGAAACCTCTATCGAGTAAGGTGTGGATGAATTTTGGTTTGTATGCACAAAATTTATTATACTTCAAAATTCTTCTAATGGATTTTTCAGATATACCAATTTATTCCTGCCTCTCCGATAGTGCCTTCTGTGGATTTTCTGTTACCGATAACAAAACACGGCCTAAATAAAAGCTTGCCTTTGCTTTTTAGTTAGTTCGTCTTAATCTGCTCATTTTTAATAGAGCATCGTTATTACAAGGTCCCTTCCCTGAAAGTTTTGAGCTGAAAAAAATCATAACCTCCTACCCCAACCCCCAATTTTAACCATATCACAAAACTCGCCCGCCATCTGAAATCGCCATCTTGAAATTATAGATTTTGACAAAAAATCATAATCTCCGACCCCGAAAACCTTCACATACCAATTTTGAATCGAATCGGACCATATCACAAAACTTGTCCGCCATCTTGGAGCCGCCATTTTGTTCCGTAATGCATTGTCACCGGAATTATGAACACCTGCCATGTCGGTCGAAATTCACTTGCAAGATTTGACCCTAACTAACGAACGAACGAACTGACAAGTGAAACTAAATAAAAGCTTTTAATAATAATAAAAGCTTGTAAAAAGGAAGTAAGTATGATGAATTATGTTCAGTGTAGTTTAGTATTTTATCAGGATTGTCAGACTAGAAGTGGAAAATCGCGTCTATCTCCCTAACGACATGATTTTATGCATATTTTTTCATTTCTCCAATACTTCTAGTTGAGTTGTAGCTCAAAATATGAAAATTCAGAGAATTTTTTTATTTCATTTTTATTTTTAGCGCCTTGGTATGGTAAAGAATTACTTAATGGATACTTTATACTTTCGAATTCCTGAATCCAAAATTTAGCTGTTTTGAAATTTTGTTACGTCAATATTCTATTGATTGAATTATGTATGAAGGTATAAGTTTGGAAGATATGAAGGGAGTGTATGTCCATTATTAGAACGACTTAGTTGAGTGAAACTTCAATTATTACCGTCAATGTCAGATACATTGTCTATCTAGTAACATTTATACTTACATAGAGATTCATACATAACAAATCCTATTTAGAAACATGGTTTTTTTTCGATACAGAAATATTCGGAAAAAACTATTGATATATTCTCATGACTACTCAGAGTCCAGAACAAAGATATACTTATTCAAGATATCGATGCTTACTTTAAAGATCTAGTGTGCATTGGAAATTAAACGGAAATAATTGAATACCCTGCAGAAAAATAGCTTTTCAATCAATACGTGAGCCAAGCGGTAAACACACTTTTGGGCAATCGCTCTCGAAGACATTTGTGCAACAATGTCGTTGTGACCCGAATTATCCACTCATGAAATCAATTGATATTTTAGCGAATAATTCCGTCGATTTATCTATTAGTGGCGCCGATAAGTGTTACTTGAAGAATAGTCTGAGTATTTATCGAGACACCTGATGCAATCGAAATCTCGATGTTTCTGAGTTAAGTAAATAATCAGGACCGGATTCTAATAATCAGTTGTGATATCACAAGAGAGTAAGAATGAATTGAAAATAATTTGACAGATTTCCGAGAGCCCGAGGGGCCAAATGGCAACAAGTTTGAGAAAATATCTGGAGAATTATTTTCTACTCCATCGTACTCTCGTGTGGTATTCTTCAGATTATTTGTTGATGTTACAATCATGAACACATTTTCTATATAATATTATTATTTTAACAAATTGAAGTTACTCAACTCACTATAAAAAGGATAAAGTAGCGAAACTAAACTGGATTGAAGTTTTGAACATGAAATATGTCGTTATAAATCAACCAAGAATGAAGTTGTATTTCGTGTAAGTAATTCATTAAAATTGCAAAGCGCTTCAGCAAACATTCAAAAAGTGGAATTTACAAACTCAATTGCAATGATTGTGAAGCTCCATATATAGGAAGGACTTGTAGGCCTTTGAAAGTCTGGATTAACGAACACCTCAATGAACCCGAAAATCAGCTTTCGGTCATCAATTAAATTTAATAAAACAACTTCAGCCCCAATCGCAATTCACAAATTTTGAAATAAGTCAATCCTAAAACTTTAATAGGCTAGATTTTCTAGAAGGTCTACAAATATACAAGGAATTACAGAAGAAAAAGTTTTTGTCTGAATACACAGGTACAATTGGAAAGATCATATGTTCCTCTACACAGAAGATTAAATTAACTTTTCTCTTATAGTTCTCTGATACAGTCCTTGAACCCCCATTTCATCTTAACTATGAAATATAATAGATTGATTTGTTGAAAATATAAACAGGATGTTCATAAAATCAGATGTGGAATCATCTGCGACTGAAAGATAAACTTTAGTCACTATCTTCCATCGTCAAGATAACCTCTTGTGGGGTATTCATGTTGAAAAGGGAAACATTCTCAATTGAATATTGATAGAAAGATTTTTCTGTGAATTGAAAAATCCACGATTAAAATGAAGTTATTTTTTTTGAATGTCTAACAGAAAACAACTACTTCTCCGGCCAAAGCCACGCTGGACATTGAACTACATCTGATAGATATTCTGTTTTCCATTTCTTCCGGTCTTCCTGATGATCGTGGAAGCGTGAAATATATTTTCGTCGACAAAGATGTATTGAAGACCTAGTGAATGCGATGTCTCTCCTGCGTCAATGTTACGAATGATTTCTGGTGAGTATTCTCTTTTGGAAAACATTCTTCTTTGCCTCATTCATCTTTATGAGTACTTAATGAAGACTGGAATAGACAATCAAATAACTATCTGATTGAAAATGCAAATTTTCAATTTCAGATTTTTTCTTTTGAGTTAGGGCCTTTTCAGAATATCTATCAGATGTAGTTCAATGTCCAGTGTGGCTTTAGCCGGAGAAGTAGTTGTTTTCTGTTAGAAATTCTGGAAAAAAAACTTCATTTTAATCGTGGATTTTTCAATTCACAAAAAAAATATTTCTATCAATATTCAATTGAGAATGTTTCCCTTTTCAACAGAAATTAATAGGTTCTTCACTCTCCATGATGATGAGTTGGCAAGCTTGAAATCCCAATTAACAGTGTCCCATGTCTATGTATGTCTATGTCAATGAAATGTGCACATAAGATTGTCAACAATTTCAATAGAAACTAAATAGGTTTAAAACCCAATGAGGACATTGAATGTCAGTATCTGTTCAGTAAATTTTTTGTACAATGGTTTGTCGATCATTTTTACTGGATCTTCATGAATACACTTGACGAGTAAGTAATCTAACCTGTGTCATTTTACCTCAATTCTCAAGATCTTCATTACAACTTCATTGCAGCTATCGCACTGATGATGCATAATTGCCAAAAGCGGTTTGCAATTTTAATAAATTACTTACACGAAATACAACTTTATTCTTGGTTGACCAGTTACGTGTATACAGCTCCAACACATTTCACATTATTGTAATTTTTTTTGAATCTCGCATGTTCTTATGAAAATTGACTGTTCATGAAATATGCTGAACTGACGGGTTTAGTGAACAAAAGGGTCAACTGACATAGTGCTTAATGAGGACAGTTATCAGATACCAATATACTCCTTTACAAAAATATATTTTATTGGAATAATATCCTGTCCATCAGCTAGACATTGAAAAATTCCACCAGAACTTCACATTTCATAAATGGGTCTTTTATCAAGGTCAACTATAATAATTTTTCAAAGTAAAAGATAGGAAAATTCATGATTTTGTTTAAGAATCTTACCATTGGATGGACGAAGTTCTGGCAATTATGGTCGCCAATAAAACAGTTACGAGGAAAAAGTTAGCTGAATATAAATTTCCGTAATAGTCTGATAGGTCGGAGGAGTACATTGATTGGATATCTATCTAGATCCCCTGATTTGAATTCAATTGATTTTTCCTATAGGACTTTCTCACACAAAAGTTTACAAATCACCAAAGGATCAGAACTGTGCACAAGAACACAGCAAGCTTCTTCAGGATTACTCCTTCGTAATTACGGAGTACTTTGAAAAATATTCGTAATCCATATAATAAATGCAAACTTTTGGCCTTCAATTTCTCCATTTCATATACCGTTTTCATATTAATTCCTTTTTTTTCGGTTTCCAGTATTTTTTCCATGTTTAACTGCCGTAGATTTCTTAGAAAAGATTATATAGGTATCAAGGTATATACAGTGTCCGTCATAAAGTTGGCTACATATGGGAAAACATTTGTTATTGACGGTTATGACGGTTCGTTTCTGCATGTCTGACAACGAATAAATCCGTTGCGACTTATATATATCACGTGACCTCAGATTTGGTGGGAATTTAAAAAAAAGTTGTATGTGGTACCGAAAAATGGGTCAAATTGACAAGATATCAAAAATATTTATTGAGCAAATGTGATTGGAATCCAACGAGGATCCTATGTACCAATTTTGAACCTTATTGAAAGAAAATTGCAAGAGTACAGCCAGTCCCTAAAAAAGGCAAAAAGGCCCTACCTAGCAACTACAGACCTATCGCACTGCTATCTATTATTTCAAAGGTCATGGAAAAAGCCATCAACATCGAGCTCATGAAATATCTGGAAGACTCAGGAATTGTCAACGATAGGCAATATGGCTTCCGCCATCAGAGATCAACTGGTGACCTGCTCGCTTACGTCTCACATATATGGCAGCTATCTATTGAAAAGTATGGAGAAACTTTAGCTGTGGCATTAGATATCTCCAAGGCGTTCGATCGAGTTTGGCACCAGGGACTCCTCGCCAAGCTTCCGTCTTATGGCTTGCCCCCTCAGCTGTGTTCTCTGCTTGCTAGTTTTCTCAAACAGGTCTCTCCATGTAGTGGTCGATGGAGTTTCATCTGACACTCTACTCATAAATGCTGGTGTTCCGCAAGGATCTATTCTCGCACCAACACTATTTCTACTTCACATCAACGACCTGTTGAAAGCAACTTCATGTCCAGTACACAGCTTTGCCGATGATAGTACCCTCCATACCGCTTTCTCTTCCAGGGCCCCTATATCAGCCCGTGAAACCAGAAATGAACGAGGAAGAAATGTTAATAATATAAATATGGACTTAGCAACAATTCTCGAGTGGGGATCTAATAACTTGGTAGAATTCAATGCAAACAAAACACAAGCATGTCTTTTCTCTAGAAAAGCCGATCTCACTGTGCCTAACATAACTTTGTCAGGAGTAACCATACCACTGAAGTCATCCATATCGATGCTTGGTATTACTATCAGCAATAACCTGTCCTGGAATACTGTTCCCATATTTGGAGCGCGGCACCTAAACATATCCTGAGGCTATTGGATTCTGTCCAAAAAAGGGCAATTCGTCTCGTTGGTGATGCCTCGCTTACAAACTCGCTCACTTGTCTGGAACACCGTAGAAAAGTTGGCGATTTGTCTCTATTTTATAGATATTTTCATGGGCGATGCTCTTCTGAAATATCAACAATCGTTCCTGCTTTGGCAGTCTCTTCGAGACTAACCCGTCAAGTTCAGTCATCACACCCCTTCGGGTCACTTTGGAGACCTGCAGAACATCACTTTCCAAAGACTCGTTCATCCAACGAACAGCGAGGCTTTGGAACTCATTGCCTAGGGAGGTGTTCCCCGAGGCATACAACCTCCAGAAATTTAAGAAGAACACCAACTCCTACCTTCTTTCCCTTGGTTCCCACGATGTTCTCTGAACATTACAGGATATCCCTTTTCGTGGGAACCAGAACATAAAAAAAAAAAGAAAAATACCATTTATTCCTCTACCCTTACTAAGAAACATTATACTTTCTTGTTTTATCAGCTTTAATAACCTAAATCACATAAGTTCGGGTCAAAACTAATCAAATATTTGGTGAATAGACATTTTGCGGCGATTAATTAAGAAAACACGATTTAGTCTTTTCACTAGGTGTAGTCATACCCTGTATATTGATGCACATGAGCTTATTCAATATTATCAACCCGTAAATAAGATTCAAAACAACTAATATTTGTAACATTATTTATCGTTGCTAAATTTAATTTTGGCTAGTAAATTTTAACTTCAATGATAGCTATATTTTTGAATTTTATAAGGCGGCTTTGAAAAAATATCTACTTTTGTTGTAACAATAACAAATGTCATAATAACTGGTTGACAATTTTGTTGGAGTTGTCGTTCTTTATCACTTTTGTGTTTTTCAATCTATCAATAGAAATGGCTCCAAAACTGAGTATACAAGAAATAGTATTGCTATATGGCGAAAATTATCATAGCACAAGAGAAGTAGCGGACATTTTTAATGGAAGGTATCCACACCAAAATTTACATTTTACTACGGTGGCAAAGATATTGCAAAAATTTAAGGAAACTGGTTCGGTTGAAAACTAATATAAAAGTGTTCACGTTAAGCCTGTTGTGAATAATGAAAATAATGTAAACAATGTTTTACCGACAGTCACTAAGACACCAAGAGTTTCGACAAAAATTATGGCAGAAAAGGCAGCAAGATTTCAAACCTCTGTGAGACGAATTTTAAAGCAAAATCACTTTCACCCATACAAACCAAAATTTGTGCAAGTACTGCGAGACAGGGATTATGACGCTCAATTTGGTTCTCGTGCATGGTTCCAGGGAATAGAAGAATAATGATATTTTCTGACAAAGCAACTTTTACCTCAGGGCAGATCATAATCCTAATTTCATTATTGAAGCCAAGGACCAATATAGTTTCAAAGTGAATGTATGGTGTGGAATTTTAAGTGAGCGAATTGTAGGTCCCTTCTTTTATAGACAAAATTTAAATGGCGAACGGTATTTGAACTTTTTACGGACCGAGATACCTACATTTATCGACAACCTACCATTACAAGAGCGAATTCGTTATTCTTTCAACAAGCTGGGGCTTCTATTCATTCTACGAATGAAGTGCGGGAGTGGTTGAACAATGAGTTTGGTGAGCAGTGGATAGGTCGATATTCAGGTAATCCTTGGCCTGCTAGGTTTCCAGACCTAATGCCGTGTGATTTTTTTTTTATGGGATTACCTGAAGAGCAATGTTTATGAACAACGCCCATTTCTAAATGTAGAACATTTAGAAATTTGTATAAGGATTTGTGCAGCACTGATCAACAGAACTATGTTGAAAAATGTTCGCCGCAAAATGTTTTTCAGAACAATTCTATGTATGGGGCGCAAAGGTGGTCACGTAGAATATTTAAAATTTGTACATTGTTTGTTTATTGACTTTTTTTTAGTTTTTCTCATCCACCTAAACAATATACTAAATTCAATTAGGATAAATAATGTATTATCAAGTTTCAATTACAAATATTAGTTGCTTTAAATTTTATTTACGGGTCGAGAATATTGAATAAGCTCATGTGCATCAATATACAGGGCATGACTATCCTAGTGAGAAGACTAAATCGTGTTTTCATAATTAATCTCCCGCAAAATGTCTATTCGACAAATATTTGATCAGTTTTGACCCAAACTTATGTGATTTGGGTCATTAAAGCTGTTTCCAGATAAAACAAGAATGTATAATGTTTCTTAGTAAGAGTAGAGGTTTAAATGTCAGAAAACACTAATTTCAAAGTGTCTCTCCAAAAGAAATGATTCTAACTTTTTCCATCTTTGCAAAGTGAGATTGCTTCTTGAAAATGTGTTTCCCATTTCTTCCGGTCTTCCTGATGATCGTGGAAGCGTGAAATAGATTTTCGTCGACAAAAATGTATTGAAGACCTAGTGAATGCGATGTCTCTCCTGCGTCAATGTTACGAATGATTTCTGGTGAGTACTCTCTTTGGAAAACATTCTTCTTGCCTCATTCATCTTTATGAGTTCTTAATTAAGACTGGAATAGAAAATCAAATAACTATCTGAATGAAAATGCAAATTTTCAATTTCAGATTTTTTCTTTTGAGTTAGGGCCTTTTCAGAATATCTATCAGATGTAGTTCAATGTCCAGCGTGGCTTTAGCCGGGGAAGTAGTTGTTTTCTGTTAGACATTCACAAAAAATAACTTCATTTTAATCGTGGATTTTTCAATTCACAGAAAAATCTTTCTATCAATATTCAATTGAGAATGTTTCCCTTTTCAGTAGAGGAATAAAATAGTATTTTTTTTAATCTGGTTTATAATTGGAACATGGGGTCCTCGTTGGATTCCAAGCACATTTTCTATATACAATGTTTCGATATCTTGTCAATTTGACCCATTTCGGCATCACAGACAACTTTTTTAAGATTCCCGCCAAATCTGAGGTCACGTGATATACGTCGCAACGGATTTTTTAGTTGTCAGACATGCAGAAACGAACCGCCATTAGAGTTTTTCAGAAATTTCAATAACAATGTTTTTCCTATATGTAGCCAACTTCAACTGTAGAGAGAGAGAGTGAGAATCTTCTTGCGTTTTTAGTAACACTATTTAAAAAAACCATTGCTTTTAATTGCTACTCTATTATTTCCCTATTTTGCAAACTAGAACATTGTAGATTTATCGTTCCTGTTTGACACTGGTAAATAGCATATACTTATTGGTGTGGAATTATTACGTGAAAGAATAAAAAGTTTTTTGCATAGATATGGCAGAAATCCATAAGAGTGAGAATAAGCATATGCATTTCTCATAAATATTTCAATTTTAGCCGACCAGAATCCTCAAAATAGGGAACACGCATGATTTTATTCGAATTCCTCAGTTCGCTTCTCGAAAATTACATTCATTTATTTACAACCTCTAAACGAATACAGATACAATTAGGCAATCCATACCACGTGACCCAATATGGCCGGTTGTTGGCACACAAACCGATAATCGCCATAAGAATATCATTGTCAGTGTGTACCTTTGGCTTGTAAAAGTGTATTTTTGGTTATTTTCGGAGCTTTCGTGTTGTTAATTAATGATATTCAGATGGAGAGTGATTACCTGAAGACACTATTGTTGAAAAGCAGAGGCTTTGGTGAACGGTATGCTTGAAAATACATCCCCATCTTTTGTTTACATTGTTATCGATGTATTTGTTACAGGTATAAAATGAAGTTGAGGCACAGTTTATAGCTAAGTTGAGGATTGATCAGTGATTTAGATCCTTTTTACACTGAATATTTCTGAACTGAATTGTTCAATTGTTGGTGCTCCTCCTGTTACGAATGTGGATATTATTTCGTATTTGCTTTTTACTCAGCTTTCCCAAATGCAGATGAAGCCCTATACAAGTTTAGAATCCATACATACTTTGAATCTGGCTTCGTCGTGAAGGTGAGAACAAAAATTCAGAATCATTTATATATTTTAGTTAGTCTACTATGTTTTTTCCTAGGCAGCAGGTTTTTTTCTAATGGGTACATGTACAGTTGCAAATCTTGAGTCATCGAAGTGAATTATTATAAATTAGGAATAATAATACATAAGAAGCAATTTATAACTTCTGATCTATTCTATTATGTTTATTGCCACATATGTTTATTATAAGAGACATTGATTTGATATTTAAGAATATTACTTCTCAACTTTCATAATAGTTCTTTCTAATCGACATCACTTTTTTTCAGGTAAAGTATTCACAAAAGGCAAATTAAAAACCTTCAGATGTTTGGTACATAATTGAAAAGGATGAAAGCATTTGTACTGCTCACTGTACTTGTATGGCCGGAAACAGTGAAGTAGGTGGTCATATTGGTGATATATTAGAGGCAATGTCACGCACAGATTTGGAAGCTGTGTGGCCAATGCCATCCAGTCTAAAAATTTACTGGACGACTTGCCTCTTGCTCAGTTGTTTAAAAAAATAAAATGTTTCAAATGAATATATATAAATAAATGTTTGTTTATTTGTTGTTTTACTGATTCAGTTGATTACTCTTAATTTAATACCAATTATAAAAAAATTACACAATATTGATATTTGTATATAGTACAATTTCGATAAATATCAAGATATATCCAATTTTTACTGTTAATAAATTACAATACCCTTTGAAGGTTGTAGACGATGTGGTAACTTGATTACTCTCGTCTCGGACGTCCATCGTCTTAATGTTCTTGAAAAGGTTTTCACGATATTTCGAATGTTTGTATCTGCAATCGTCTGAATACAGTATTCACATTCAAAACATCGTGTAAACCTTTTCAAATATATTAAGACGATGGACATCCGAAACGATATTAATCAAATACAACACCCTTCACAAGACTTGATCGAGGCTTTCGATAATTGCCTGAAATATCTAAAAAGGGAAGGTTGAGATTGAAAGACATATTTCTAAATACTTTCATTTATTGAGTCACCAGAATCCTAAAGAAAATTTGTATTCCAGTAATTCAATAACACTACCTAAAAGAATGTTTTTTGAGGAGGTAGGTACATATATATGAACTTTATTTGAAATGGGACCTCCTAATGTACAATAGTTCAGATATATACAACTAGGCAAAATCATACAAGTAATCGTAGGAACAAATCAAATCACAAAAGTCTGAAGTTATAGGTAGGTATCCATGAAGGATGTTATCACGAATGTGCACACAGGGTATGTCTGCTGCAGCCTCTCTGATACTTGATTTTCGAATCCGTAAGATCTTCTACGGAACAAATCAAATCACAAAAGTCTGAAGTTATAGGTAGGTATCCATGAAGGATGTTATCACGAATGTGCACACAGGGTGTCTGCTGCAGCCTCTCTGATACTTGATTTTCGAATCCGTAAGATCTTCTAGGATTCACAAATGAGATGAGGGTCTGAGAAACCGCTGATCTGCTGGACCCACAGTTTACTACAATGCAAATAAAGGGCATTTTTCTTCAGTTGAAGCACGAATTATAATCCTAAATTGAAAAAACTACTCAAATTCGCACAGAAAATCACAAAATAAACACTTTTACCACTATGGTCGCTTATGACGAATTACAATGTGTGCCAACAGCCGCCATATTGCTTTCGTTTTGACAGGTCGATGGATTCCCTAATTATATTTGACCGTTCGAAGTAAATGTTACACTCTTCAAGAGCCCCAGCGGTAAAAGTTTGAACTGTGGGAAGTAACGATGCATACGTCCATCAAAGACGCTAGGAGTACGTTTTTGAATGGAATTAAAAAAATTGAGGATTTCAATCTCGAATTATAATAAATCATTCAAAATACAATTCCTGAGTTTCGTGCTGAGCTTTCTATGTGATAATATTTATGTGCAAATCAAAATATTCTAGAAATGGGACACATGCTTGTTCCCTATTATGGTTAAAAGTAACTCATTCACATCATTTGGCTAACACCGGTCCTGGCCGATATATTGACATGGGTCATTGGACGAATTATGCAGGTACGCATTTTTGAAATCAAATCCATTCGTTCAAGACAAAACAAATTGATTCCCTATCTAATCGTGTCCATATTTACCGTTCGCAGTCTACCAAAGGCGATGTTTCACACCTTATACGCCGCATTAATTATTATTAATCGGCGACAGATTCACAGGAATATCTGAGTCAGATCAGTGTAACTTTTGTTACGTATCACAACCATTAATTCAAAATTTTATTACGACACTACTCGGACTCTGTGGTCTAAACGTAACAATATATACGTGGTGTGTGAAACTGTCATGTTTATTGTTTTGATATGAGAACATGGTGTATGGATTATACGGTGGAAATCAAAATATTTTTTTTATTATATTTCTACTGAAAATAGGATAATTAATAAAAAACCTTTTTAAAGACAAGGTTTCATTCAAATGCGATAAAAAGAAAAAAATAATTGCTTTGGATGTGCGACGTAGGTTATTCCGTGATTAACAGATTCAAAAGCTTGTCGCTTTCTAAAGATTAACTCGTCCGCCATCCTGGAGTTGCCATCTTCAATTTATGAATTCTGTCAAAAAATCAATAATCTTCGACTAAATTCATAATCTCCGACCCCAAAAACCCCGACATACCAATTTTGAATAGAAACGGTCCATTATCACAAAACTTGTCCACCATCTTGGGGCCGCCATCTTGAATTTATGAGTTTGACAATCAATTCATAATTTTCGATCCCGAAAACCTCGACCCGAAAACCCCACATACCAATTTTGAATAGGATCGGACCATAATCACAGAAATCGTCCAGCATCTTGGAGCCGCCATTTTGATTTTATAAATTTTGAAAAAAAAATCATGAACCTCGACCCCGACAACCCACACATTTAATTTAGAATCGAATCGGATCATAATTACAAATTTCGTCCGCCATTTTGGAGCCGCCATCTCGAATTTGTGAATTCTGAAAAAAAATTCATAATCTCTGACGCCGAAAACTTCTACATACCAATTTTGAATAGAATCGGACCATAATCACAGATCGTCGGCCACCTTATAGCCGCAATTTTTATTATATTAATTTTGAATTCATAATCTACGACAACGAAAATCCCCTCACATCAATTTTGAGTCGAATCGGACCATAAACACAAATCTCGTACGCCATCTTTGAGACGCCATTTTGTTTTTTTCTTTAAAAAAATACCATGATGCATTGTCACGGGAACTATGAACACGTACCAAATTTCACGTTAATCGGGTCAAATTTAACTTGCAAGATTTGATTAGATAGATATATAGATAGATAATCTTTATTCACGTATAACCTTCAACAGGAAGTGAAAAGTCACAGCCATAGTATTACAATAGTAACAGACATAAAAACATAAAACATTACATATATACATCCTTTCGTGATGAAATTTAAAATACATTGACAATTTTAGCAATATGTTAAGCCTCAAAGTATTCAGCTATACAATAAAATATTTTTCCTTTAAAATGATTTTTTATTGATTTTTTGAATTGACCTACATTACCAACATTTTTTAGTTCTGGTGGAATTTTGTTGTAAATAGTGCTGCAGACATATAGTGGACCTTTTTTAAAAGCTGTTTGTTTGAAATTTCTTATAAGTATATTACAAGCATTTCTTGTGTTGTGGTTGTGGATGCTATTGTTGGGTGGAAACAGGGATATATTACATTCTACAAATAGGGATGCTTCCAATATTAATACATTGTAGACAGTCATTATATTGTTGGATGAAAATACTTGGCGACATAAGTGTAGTGGTTCTATACCCCAGATGAGTCTAATAATTCTCTTTTGAAGTATATTAGATACACGGACAGGTGAAACTAAATAAAAGCTTGTAAAAGAGGGAAAATGGTGTCATATAGCGATATCAGAACGAGGTATTCATGAGAAGGGAAACATTCTCAATTGAATATTGATAGAAAGATTTTTCTGTGAATTGAAAAATCCACGATCTAATTTTATGAACATCCTGTTTATATTATCAACAAATCGAGGTGTTGATAATATGAGAACCGCTCTAGCAGAGATTGATTGAAATAGTATCGGGTTATACAATTGCGAGTGCTTAATAATAACCAATTTTCTCAGCAATATATTCACTTTATCAAGAGAAGAACATTTTTCATTAGTAAATTATCATTTGGTAATTTATTGAACCACTTCTTTCAGATATTTCTAGATGAATCCTACATTAATTTTCCTGAAAAAATTATCAAATGTATGAACGTGACATATATCAACTGACACATATCGAAATTCTAGAAAAAATACAAAAATATAAAATTCGAGTGACAAATCGAAAGCAACTAGGAATTTGATCAATTCACAGAGGGAAACACACACATCTTCCATCGTTCAAGATAACCTCTTGGGGGTATTCATATTGAAAAGAGAAACACTCTCTACTGAATATCAAATAGGATCTGTTCATATTTTCAAACAAATCAATCTATGAGGCTCCATGACAGGTTATAAATGCCAAAAAAACACTGATTTGATAGTGTCACTCCGAAAGAAATGTTTCCAACGTTTTTCCATCTTTGCAAAGTGAGATTGCTTCTAGAAAATGTATTTCCCAATTTTTCCGGTCTTCCTGACGCTCGTAATGATCGTAAAATAGATTTTCGTTAACAAAAATGCCTTGAAGATCTAGTGAATGCGGTGCCAGTCTGCATCAATGTTACAAATGATTTCTGGTGGGAGCTCCTTCGTGGAAAACATTTTTATTTGTCTCATTCATCTATATGAGTTCTTAAGACGGCTCAATACCTGCAACGGCCTGGAAAACCGCATTAACCTCGAAATAGTTTTTGGTAACTGGTGGGCGGTATCAGTTGGATGCACACGAAATAAGCTGGGACCAACTTATAGAATAGCATCTTCTAATTCCCTTATGATGTTTCCAGGGTGCTGTTACGGGCAGGTCGTTTAACAATATTCGCTTCATTTGTGCATTACTTATTCGTTCTCATCTTTGTCGGAGGCTAGGGAATTTATTCAAGCTTCATTTTATTTGCTCAACATTCATGGTCGGAAGTGTTGTATGGTTTCAATATTTAAATATATTTGTATTTTTGTAACATGTGATGCCATCTATCTGTCATTGTCAGAAAGTTATTCAACTTGTAGTTTGACAGATTGTACTAAATAAAAATTCAGTCCCTGCTGAAAACTTGAAAAGTACACTGCGTTCCATTTTTCCGCAACAGGAAGAACATAAGGATTTGTATTGTACCTATTGCTCGCTCAATTTCAAATTTACGTAGATTAGTAGTTTGGTAATATTCGTGTTGATATGGGTTTTTGCAACATTATGCATTTGGTAGAGATGTTAAAAGTACGAGATTTTGAGACATTGAACATCCACTGCGATGTTATGTTTATACATGAATAGAACTTTTATAGAACAGCCAATGTCTGCCGCAGGTGGCGATTTTCAGGATGTCCCTGGGATGTCACAAAAAGAACTAGTCCTAAGTTTTTTTGATAGCCTTTTCATACACACAACAGAACATTCCCAAAACGTTTTGCGCACATTAAATCGCTGTAAATAAAACATTTTTAGAGATCACTTTCTGAATTTTTAATAAACTTTGCAATCCCTTGACGTTTCCACTAAAGCTGAACACAACAAATCGTTGCGAAATTTTCAAGCACCTGACATGAAAATTGAGAAACGAGGCCAAAATCTGAAATTGACAATACCGGTGACTGAAAAAGGAAAAAAGTCATACATTTTCCTCAAATACAAAAACTTTGTCAAAAAAATCAACGAGGTGTTCCAGTTATTTCACTAAGTTTTTCATAGTGCATCGACTCACCACATACAGGGTATTAGTGAATGAGTGCGACAACCTTCAGGGGGTTATTCTGCATGAAGAAATAATGACAGTTTGCTGATTAACTTTTTTCCGCAAATGCTTAGTTTTCCGAGATACGGGGTGTTAAAGTTTTTCCTTAAAAACTGACTATTTATTTATTGCTCCGAAACCGGTCAAGATATGCAAATGAAATTTGGTGATTTTCAAGAGGTAGTTATCGCGCATTTCTTGGCATGCAATTAAGAATTTTATGTTCATCATTGGTGCGCATACGGGTAATGATCTCAATTTTTTTTAAAGAAAAAATGGTACGCCACTGAGATATTTTATTTTTTAATTTCTCGTTCAATTTGTGACAAAAAATCTCTCCTGCCTTTTTTTCGTATAGTGCGCCGTTTTTATGCAAAAAAATAAAACATCTTAACGCGTATTTTTCATTTCTTCAATACATTATCAAGAACTATCTAATACAATAACGTTAAACCAGAACAATAACAGAAAATAACACTGATGAATAAATAGGTGCAAAGCTACAACAAATGTTCAAAATGACCTCTTCGCCTCATTGATTGTCATATTCGCGCAAATATTCCTGGTGTATTTCTTATTGTCTCACAGCCGGCTATAATTCGATTCCTCAGGACTTCAACATTTTCGACGGGAGAGGAATAAACTAATTACTTGAGAAAACTCTAAATGCAAAAATTTAGAGGATTTAAATCCGGAGATCGAGCAGGCCAATGTTCCGTACCTCCCCTACCTATCCAACGATTTGGATATAATGCTAAAATGGACTGGTGCACAATCATGCATGAACCAGAAGTGTCGTCTTAGCTGTAGAGGAATTTCTTCAAGAAGAACAGGTAACTCTTCCTGTAGGAAATTAAAGTAAGAGTCGCCTGTTAGTCGTTGTGGGAGGAAATATGGACCGATTAAATGATTATCAAGTACCCCAAGTCATACAGTTACTAAAAACTGATGCTGAAAATGAGCTTCAAAGATTCCATGTGGATTTTCCTCAGCCCAGAGGTGATTGTTATGGAAATTTCGTTTAAACTGTCGTCCAAAATTGGATACAACTCAGCAGACAATCGTCCAGACAATCGACCATTTCCATTACTTCGACCATAAACAAAATGCAAGTCTGACAATTCCGCATTTATATAATTTTCCATTCTTTTCGATAAAAGAAAAATTAATTTCTTATTATCATGAATGTTATACCAAACTGAAAGCTCAAAAATGAAGGAACGCTAATTTGACATTCCGTTGAAATGTTCGTATTTAACAGAAATATTTAACAGAATGTTGGCAGTAGTCTACTAGCATCGCTACTAGATAATGTATTAAAGTAATGTCAAATACGCGTTAGGATGTTTTATTTTTTTGCATAAAAACGGCGCCCCATACGAAAAAAGGGAAGAGAAGTTTTTTGTCACAAATTGAACGAGGAATTCAAACATTTTTATTTGAAATATCTCAGTGGCGTACCATTTTTTTGTTTCAAAAAATTGAGATCATTACCCGTATGCGCACCAATGATGAATATAAAATTCTTAATTGCATGTCAAAAAATGCGCAATAACTCTTAAAACTCACCAAATTTCATTGGCAAATCTCGACCGGTTTCGGAGCAATAAGTAAATAGTCAGTTTTTAAGAAAAACTTTAACACCCCGTATCTCGGAAAACTAAGCATTTGGGGAAAAAAGTTTTTTAGCAAACTGTCATTATTTTTTCATGCAGAATCACCCCCTGAAGTTTGTCGCACTTATTCACTAATACCCTGTATATTATCAATTCAACCTTAATACACATTCTTTTTTTTTTCATCAGCTGACCTTCTCGTTGGGTATTTTCTACCTCTGACCATATACGGCTTTCAGCAAGCCCGAAGCGCTATACCATGTGAATCTCGAGAGTTTTTCGAAAATGTGCGCACACCCTAAAAACAATTAACTAGTTGTTATTGTTGAGTATACAACAATGCGAGAAATTCCCAATGAAAACATATAACTTGTCGAAGTATTTGACTTGTCAACACATTGTTAAAATATGTTTATTTGTTTTTTCAGTGACCAGTTTCTCAGGAGGTGTCGGAGAAGAAATCAGACACGGACCTGGGCAATCAAAACATTTGAAGTTCAACAATATTATAGGCGGGGAGTTCCAACCTATGCCTTCTCATTCCACAGGCAAAGAAGGCGCTATGTCAATTTTTCAGGAAATTCAGTTATTAGTGCCATCTATTGGAAAAATGTCAAAAGTTTCACCATATCCTATCATCGTTCAGGCTATAAATGCGCTCCGCCAGGATTTACTTCAATTTGTAATATTGACGAACAGGCTAAAAAGGAGCCAAAAGTACGGTAGAGGCTAAGAAGGCGCTTAGTGAAATTAAACGGAACCTTTGCGTTTTTGTTTTTGTTTTTTTTGCATTCCGCAGTAAATTGGTTAGTTTATTTATTTCAACATCTGGTGCTTGATAACATAATAATTATGTCGGAATCGGAAAATAGTGATGTAGTAGTGTCTGCCTTGAATGTATCAGCTGAAAAAAGGGTAATTTAAAAAATCAAAATAGCGGACTGAGTGAAAAGTGTACTTTTAAAAAAATCAGAAAATATTGTCAGAAAATTATGTTTTACGTGGTTAACTATTAAACTTAATACTGTAAACAATCTCACGCAGTCGGAGTCATCTTCTTGAATTTAACAATGAAGATATATCATTGCATCCGACTGCGTGAGATTGTTTACAGTATTGAGTTCAATAGTTAACCTCTTAAAACATAATTTTCCGACAATATTTTCTGGTCATCTTGTTTCCATCTTCTTTAAAGTAGACTTTTTACGCAGACGGTAATTTTTTTGTGGGTGAGTGGCTATTATACCATGGCATTCTACTTAACAAACTAGTAGCTTCTGGATTATCCCCCTCCTTAATTGGACTCTTTCAGTCCTACCTACGGGATCGAAAGCAATATGTCCAGCTAAATGGTTTCAAGTCTACCGAATACTTTTTATCTCGCACAAATGTTCTGGAAAATTATTCGCTCCATACCATGTGTAAAATGACAAATTCTATTTGCGATGATCTAGATGTATTTAGTTGCAAGTTGTCAGATATAAAATCCCACTTTCTACAATAACCATTTTGTTACCTCTTATGAAATATAAAATGGTATGTGCTTACTATTCATATAAAAATCTGTGATGTATTCATTATATTCTGTTAATTCCTGCTCTGTAATTGGGCTTTGTCCTGTAGAGTATTGTATTACAAATAAATAAATTATAACTAAGACGAATTTGACCTCTAACGTGTTGCAATCGTTTTTGTCGCGATGCCGGAGACTGAATTTCGCGACGTGCACTTTCTTGTCGGGCTTTTTTAGTTTTACCAAAAATATTTGCACACAACCGTCGACGTTTTTGAGCTCGTAACATTGTGAGTTATATAATTCTCAGGTATACAACAAATACATACTCTCATCATGTGTACTGAATTATATACTAGCAAACTACATGAACGATTTTACTAATAACAAATGAATATACTACAACAACAAAGTAGATGGATATTTTCAGTCACTAACAAGATCCAGTCAAACTCGGTTATAACGAACTACTGAGGAAAGAGTGTTCAATCAAGTGCCGATAATTTGCGAAATTTTACGACCGCAGTCGACCGGTGAGACGCCCCTATTTCTCTGTTAAGTACATGGCGTAGGGTTAGTACGTGTTCAACAGCATTGTACCAATATTCCTACTACAAAAGCATGCAGGAAGGCTATTATACTAGATTTTTTCGATTCCATTTACAGAATAGTCAAAGTGTGTGTCTGTATTTAATTTCTGAAACTTTTTTTATTCTTTGGTATAGTCACAATGTGAATGTACTATAAGACAAAATTTATATCTTCTCTTATATGCACTTTGGGAATATATTCTTAACATAGTCAATATATGAATGTCGTGAAAATTCAAATGTTATCGAACAATATAAAGAAAACAAGTTCCAGGTGATTTCTGGGTCCCATCATGATTTCGTCACCCCGTGGAATACCCCTTGATAGAAAAACAAATATCAAGTGTGGTTTACAATCCACTCTAATGCAATAAGTAATGAAAGATGATTGGTTAGATTAGATCTCATTAGTTCTGGTCATATTCCCTTCTGATGTTTTTAGACTGATAGGTTTATGAGATCTCAAACCCCAGAGTTCGATGCCGTATGTTTATATGAATTTCGGTATTATTTTATATATGATAATTTTATTTTTTAATGACAACTGAGACTTCCTGTTTATTATCCAATTCATCTGCCTCGTAGAAGGAAACTGATGAGTTTTCAATCACCAGGTTCCAGCACTTGCAAATTTTACTTGTAAATAGATGTTTGCTCAACTCGAAAATAATAGACTCGAGTATATAGGCAATATTGATTTGACATCAATATTCAATGATCAAATAGAGGGTGTCCCACTTTAATTCAAGAGTTTAATCTAATTCCAGTGTACCGGGAAATCGGAAGTTGAAAATTTTTCAGTTGACTATATACGCATAGACCTAACCACACATCATGTCAAATACCTATTTTGTATGGTTCATTGCATACTTTCAACCAGATAAGACAGCCAGTCTTTCCGTATGCTTGTATTTCCAGGCATATGTCCCCCGTCTAAAACATCTGAAGTCCAAAGTTATGATGTTCACACGCCCTGACACAGAATTCCGTTGTGTTTACTTTGTGGACATTTTTTAGGAAAAGAAACAATACCTGAAAGCCATCGAGCTTGTTTTTCGTCGTTTTATAGTTCTAGAAAAATATTATGTTATTTAGGGTTAGTCAGTGGACAGGTAAGTTTGGAGGATTTCAATGGATTAAGTAGGAAATGAATCTATGAATTTGGGAAGTATAAGAACTGGAAAAACAGAAATCGCAAAGCATATTGTTACCAAACCGGGGTACGTTTTTATTAAAATAGGCTCGATTAATTCTTTATCCGTTTATTCCACTTCAAACTCGACACAATAATAAGACGACAATACAATATTCGATCGCACTGTACTAAATCAAAATTCGTCTTGACTTCACTAACATGTATTACTTCGTTTCTCTACACAACAATATTCAAAATCTGTTCGTCTGTCGCGTGCGATCCGTTTATATAGCATGGCCGAATACTCCAGCCCCGACAGCACTGTATATTCCATGAATATTCATAGAATATTATTTATGGGATATTGGAATATTCTCAAATGTGCCAGGGATATACCTACATATATTTTTTGTAATATTCCTAGAATGTGCTGGTGGGGAAAATTTTAGATATTCCTCGAATATCCCATGAGGAATATTCCGGGAATATCCAGAATATTCCCAGAATATTCCAGAAAGAATACTCCTGGAATATCCTCCGGGAATATTCCTTGTATATCCAGAATATTCCTACAATATTCCATGAATATTCTAGAATGGATAATCCTAATCCTAATCCTAATTCCATGAACATATTCTATGAATATTCCGAGAATATTCAAAGTAATTCAGGAATAGGATAGTAATATTCCCTAAGGGTTTTCAGAATAATATAACCATTCCCTGAAATTTCGGAAATTAAGAAAATAAAGAAAAATACAACTGTTTCCCCAAATGAGTATCCTCAAATATAAAATCTTGAATGGCACTTTCACATCAATAATATGAACTTCTACAATTATGCCTGACAATTCAAGCAATGTTTTTGCTTACATTCGCCAAGAAACAAAACTTCATTTAAAAAAGTTTGTACTAGTGCAATACGTAATTGTTTTCCCCAGAGTATTTGTGGATTGGAATTGCAGGTTCCACTCAGAAAAAAAACCATTTTATTTCCGTAGACTGCGCACCCCTTCCCTACAATGAAATAAAACCAGATGCATTTGAACAGGTTTATTTCTATATAGTTATAATAATAATAACACATATTTTGTTAACCCGTTTCTTGTGTCACTACAGGGATAGCTCTGAAAAACAAGAATTGCAAGATCGAACTACTGCTATCTGAATCAGAAAAACTTGAATCCATTCTATCACTAATAGTTTCAACTGGATTACTAACTGTCCTTTTGCATGCTGTGACGGAATTTGTGTGAAAATTGCATTAAGAATATTTTCAGTTTCCTGGTGTACTTCCTTATACCAAGCACTACTTCTTTTTCTTTCAGGCATTTTGTAGAAAACGCCTTGAAAATGAAGTGATATACAATTGAAATTTTTATGGAATGAAATGAATGGTAACATAAAAGTGTACTTACCACACTGTGGTCATTATTAAGAATATTTGTTAAACAATTCCAAACACAGTAGTTTCACATACGAATATGCAAAAATAACCCATACCAGTAAAAAAAACAAAATATGTCAAATGTCAATTTAAAATGCATTAAATTTTACAGCTCTGCCATCGGGTTAAGCTACGACTACCGGATGAACGACAGACGCTGGCGCGCGCGGAATGGTTTTGATTGGCCGTGAAAGTGCATCTCAATATTTTCCGACCAATAATGATTTGGTCCAGTAGTGTATTTTTGTCAGCTTGTCTGATCAACAACTCTGTTTGCAAATCAAATACATCTATTCGCACTTTTTCTCATACTTTTCCCATATTTTGAACTCGAAAATGGTTATTGGTGTTCATTCCATAGAAATAAGGGACAATATTCCATGAATATACAATACAGAATATTCAATTTTGATTATTCCATGAATATTCACAAAGGAATATTCTATGAATATTCATACAGGAATATTCTCACGAGAATATTCGTGCTACATTCTCCCGAGATTATTCCAGGAATATGCATATTGGAATATTCCTGGAATATGCTAGAGGCATGTGAATATTCTAGGAATATTCCATGTATATTCGGAATATACTCTTCTCTTTTCGGATATTTAGAGAATATTCTAGGAATATTCCGTGCTGTCTGGGAGAAGAGTGGCGTTCTCTCAAGAATGACCTCGACTGTTTTCTTGAAAATATCGAGACCATTCGATATTTGTCATGGAAATTCCTAGATGGCCTGGTTGACGAATCTAGGTCAACGCTCGTAAACAACTTCTCGACTGTGACAAACAACGTAGAGGCGGAGTCTACGCAGTTCCGTAACAATATAAACAATTATTGACCACGATATGTAGAGAATACATTTGTAGCACGTCATAAGAATAAAATTGTAGATGACAAACAAATAAAGGAATAGGTGGGGGTTTCTAGGCATCGATAGAATTTGCTGAAATTTCAGTATGTTACACTTGAAGCATATTATATTGATTCTACGCGACCACGATAGCGATCGCATTAGTTGATACACAGTGTGATAGAAACTTTCTATTTCTTGTCATGTAAGAGCGGTTTCAATATAATAACTTGTAATGCGATTATCAAGATGATAATACAAAATTTGACATCTATGAAGGATTGCCTTCGTGCCACCATATTAAAAAATTCAATCCATCCCCACTTAGGGGTAGTTTGTACTTGTGTTTCTTCTAATAACTGTGCTGACCGGGGATTTTCACCTAAAATACTACATTGAAACGCTAAAATGTAGATTGCACAAAAGATATTTTTTGTGTCGCCATACAAAATCAATATCAGTGGAACTTTCGTGGAACTTTGTTGATCGAGGGTTTCCGGTGTATATATTTCATTGAAACGGTAGAAAATGATTGCATAAAACATATTATTTTTGCCTCCGTAAAAAAACGCATGTTTCGTGACACCCGCGTAGACATTGGTATGTAAAAGAAAATCAACATGAGCTTTTCTATACGTAAAAAACTCCGCTGAATCCAAAAAAGTCAAGTTCTAATCGATAGGAGCGAAGCTAAGGAAGTTGAGGCTTCGAAAATTCTCGAATCGTCGAGGTGACCTCGGAAAAATGAAGGCAACTTCCTCAGCTTCACTCGTATCGACTGGAATTTTTTGGATTCAGCTGCGGTTTTTACATATGGAAAAGTTATTTCCGAATTGCGCTCCGGTCGTTTTTTCATTCGACATATGTCAAAGTCGACTGGTGCACCATCTATGATTTCTCTCGAAGTGATCTCTATTTTTCAGGATTCACGGTGAATCTGTCGACATTTCCGACATTCTGGTTTAAACCGGAGATCGATACGACCACTTTGATTTTTCGAAGATATTTAGGGGTTTAGGCCTTGTTCGAAAATTGGACTTTTGAAATTTTTCTTTCGTATCGGAACGAAATTCCATTTCTAGACTGATTTGGCCATTCTGAATCGACTGGCCTTCGCAGAAATGCTCTATATTTAACCGTTCCCGAGTCAGAAAAAAAAATCCCAACTTCCGGAAAAAAAACCGGAAATATTTTTTTTCCCCTAAAACAAAACCCAAAATCGTTTTTTTATAGTTTTTTGCATGAGTTTCCGGAATTTCACACCGATCGTTCTGTCCCTGATCTTTTTGCGATTCTTCAAACAAAAGTCTGCACCGGTGCCCCTGCAAAAATCACTTTTTTCACTATGGAGCAGGAAAAATAATATTTACCGTACTCCGATTCGATCGTTCTTCTCACCATTCGAAAGGTGATTCTTTTTTCTATATGAAGCTGGAGTTTCGAAACGATATCTGCGTTCCTGATTTTTTTAAGATTTTTCGAAGAGAAGTCTGCACAAGAGCGCTATGAAAAAACATCACTTTTTTGGATTCAGCGGCGTTTTTTACGTATGAAAAAGTTATTTTCGAATTGCGCTCCGGTCGTTTTTTCATTTGACATATGTCAAAGTCGACTGGTGCTTTTTTTTTTTTTGGATCTACGCGATATTTCCGACATTTTGGGTCAAACCGGAGATCGATACGACCACTTTGGTTTTTCGTGGATATTTAGGGGTATAAGCAAAAGAACAATAATCTTTCTTCCGTATCGAAACGAAATTTCGTTTCTACACTAATTCGGCCATTCTGAATCGATTGGCCTTCGCGGAAAGGCTCTATCTTTCACCGTTGCCGAGTTAGAAAAAAAAATCCCAACTTACGGAAAAAAAACAGATATTTTTTTCCCGAAAACAGAACCCAAAATCGTTTTTTTCGTGAGTGTCCAGAATTTCACACCGATCGCTCTGTCGACTGGTGCGCCTCCATGCAATCTTGGTGAAATTATTACAATTGGAGAGGCAAAAGTTATAAAAGGTTTTTTTGAGGCTGGCAACTTGTGCGGCACTCCTCCATTGTGGAGGTGCCTATATTACGTACATATTTGAATTAATAATTAGAGAGAAATCATATTTCTCTATAAGCTACGATTGAACTTACAGATATTACATTTTATTGAATATCCTAATGCTTTTTTCGTTGATTATATAAGGAATTTGGCCATCAATAGGTAACAGGCATGTGTCCCTTTTCTGAAATATTTTGATTTGACATAAAGATTACCACCTGGAAATCTCAGCAATAAACTTGGATATCTAAATTTTTTTCAATGTTTTTCAAATTTCGAAATTTAAAACGCCATTTTTTTTTCATGACAATCAAAGCGTTTCTGATGGACGTATGTATCGTTACTTAAATTCACACGGTTGAAACTTTTACCGCTAGTTGCTTCGAACTGTCAACTATTATTTCATCTGTCTTCGTTTATATGTTGCACTAAGACTAAGATGTCTAAAAACCCTGGTGAATGAACTTATTCGACATTGTTTGGATTTTCGAGGGGACACCACCTGTAACTTCAACAGAGCTTCTCTCTGGGTTAGTCTGTGGTAGATGGCGCCGTCCAAAAATGTTTGTTTATATTCCCGCTTAATGTCAGAACTTGATTTCTGACATCTGCAGTATCTTATATGAAATTATTTTCAGTGTTTGTCGGTATTTATGCGTTTTCCATCTCTTTGATTTGAAATATTGCTTAGCTTATTCCTGAGTTTGTTCTTTAAAAAATCACTCGTTCATCGGTTCATTAGTGCGTGAGTAATTGTTTATTTTTAGGTAGTGCAGTGTGTAAGGATACTTTTTGTAGAATGGGTTACATTTGTATTTTGTATGGACAGTGTAACGTAAATAAACTTAACTTGGTTTAACTAATTTATTTAACACTTAATCTACAACTTAATTTATATTACTACGCCACTGTATAGCTCGATGGTATGGGCTCGTTCAGACTGTCCACTCCCTCTTGAGGGCTCTCTATTTATCTCCGATACAGCATTCTCGATGTTTCGAATTCTTCCAGTTGGCGACGGCATGTTCCAATTGTTTCCAATATTGACCGTTGCATTACGCGGAAGAGGACTGAATGGTTCTCGAACATCTCCGGGGATGATCTCATCGCTGTCGACGGCAACATGTGAGGCGGGGTCCCCAAAAACGTTACAGTTCAAGAATTTTGTCCCGAAATTTATTTGATTGAGTTTGCCTTTTCTCCCATTCTGACCGTGGTTCGTGGTAACTCCATTTTTAATGGTCGTAAGGGTTTTTCAGCAAAACCCAAAACCCGAGCCGCTGGATTAATTGCCTCAATACTTTTTTAAATCCCCCAAATTAAATACCACGGAAATTTTAATTGCTAATCCCCAGATTGGTTTTAATTTTTCTTCGTTTTGAATCTTAACGTCTTCAAAGGCGGTTTACTTGGGAATGCCTCTTGGAACTAGGTGTAATGTTTCCCCTTTCTTAATTAACCCAAATTCTATTCTGTGCAGTTTTGGGTTAAAATTTCTTAAAATCCGAAAAAGCCCTGGAAATTTAAATTTCCAAAAGTCGGTGCTATCAGCGAAACCCGAAAGGTTTATCCCCTTCCGGGGAACCCCATGTAGAAAACCCCCGTTTGAATAAAGGGCAAAACTTCCGAACGTCCCCCTCCCCCGTGGGAGGGGGCGAACTTGGCCTGGTTTGCGTAAAAAGGGGCCAAACCCGTTGAAAGGGCCCTTTGGTTTCCCCGGGTCAGGGGTTTGGGACAAATCGTTTACCTTTTTGTTTTTATAGGGCCTTCCCGGGGTTCCGCACTTTGGGAAGTCCCCAAATTTGGGGTTTACGGGCCCAAAAGGTTCAATTAAATTCCAGGGGTTGATTCATAGGTTTTTCTTTCGCGTTGGATTTCAACCGGATCTTCGGGATGTCTCCTTCTTGCCGAAGTTTGCTGCTAGTCCTCCGCAGGTTTGCCTGGGGTATCCCAAACCAGGTCAAGCGGTGAGTTCTGGCCCCTTTAAACAAGGGTTTGCCGGGATTTTTACGCGGTCTAGGACGGAAAAATGAAATTTTCCCAGTTCTTTGTGGTGGGAACAACCCTTGGAAAGGGCGGTTATCGCCTTTACCGTTTCCAATTCCTAAATTGCGGATGTAGGGCCTTTTTGTCTTGGGATGTTCACGAACTATTTCTTAAATTGGATTGAAATTTTCCTTTCGATGAGCTCTTTTGGAATCCCGTGGGCCCCCCTCTTTCCCAAACTCGGCACGGTATGGTTCCGGTTGGGCGGGGCTAGGCTTCCCCCCACACGAATTTTGTTGACCGGAGAAATTTACCCGGGTCGGATAAAAACCCCCCGGGCCCGATGTCAATGGGTTCTCTCGAAGGGCTCCATTTAGAGATGGGGCCTTGGGTGTATTCCATTCTCGCCATAAGGATTCCCTAAAGTTGGACCAGGAAATTGGGTAAAACCTTTTCCTATTTCGCAGGGTTTGTTCCCAACCCCCGGAAATCCATATTTTCGGCTTCCTTTTCTTTCCGGGGAACAATTATTTGGGGTCTTGTTTCCCCAAATTCCCTAACCCGTTTCAGGTCTTGTCAGAAAAAAGGAGTTCCAGGCCCAAAGGACTTAACAGCCGGCGAAGAAACCGACTTTCCATGAGGGTTTGGTGCCCTTCTTCAGCTGACACTAACCGGGGCGGGGCCCCTTTTTGGTCTTTCGGATCGCTGTAAAATTCCCTTGTCATCCATTGCCCGGTTCTACAAATGTTGCTTCTTTCTCTTCTGCTCGTCGGAAAATTGGGGAAACATTGGCTGGTCTTGCGACAAGGGACTGCATTTTACTACGGCTCAGTTCGATCTCGAAAACAATTTTAAATCTTCGTCAAAGTGCTCCGCCTTGGATTTTTGAACTGTAAGAGATTTTTAGACTGCAGGGGTTTTTTGGGAAACTTTTATACGTACTTTTAAGTGTTTCCCCTCCTTTCCATAACAGCTCGCCGGTGACACAGTAATTGGTTGGTTTCAAGCGTCTTGCTGGAAATAACCAATGACCTTTCCTTTCCTCCGGATCTGAGATAGGAAGTCAAACCCCCTTGCTGGCGCCTATCCCCAAAAAGAATTTTCCTTTGGGTAGGGGGAACTCAGTATAAAGGGGCTTGATCAAAGTCCTTTCGCTTCCTGAATGAGTCTTGATTTTCGGCCATAAACTTTGTTTGGCCTTCCGTAGGGCAGGGTTTAGCGATGTTGGGAATCAGCACATATCGGGTTTGTATTGCATAAACCAAAAAGGAAACTTCAGGTGGTGAATGTCTTTGGGATGGGCCAATCCCTTCCTGATCTTCTGGTCACCATGTACTCCTTCCCAGAACAACGGGCCGGGGACGTACTTCTTTTGGAACAGATGGATTTCTTGGGTCAGCTTAAACGGGTTCTCTCGCAGGGAAAATTCCCCAAGTTTTCTGGTCCTCCGATTGGACCTTTTTTTCGTCGAGAAACTGCACGTTTTAGAGAGTCCCTTCATACCCTTTTTCCCTCAATCTTTCAATGTGGCGGGGCATTAAGGGGGGGCATTTAACGGGAACTGGTTGAGTTTACTAGTGGTTAGAATGTGCCTTCAGCCGATCATAAAACGAGCATCAGTATTTTCAATTGTTACTGAAGCCTCTCAGTAAAAGTAAGGTTGAATTTATGTTTGGGTGTGAGAAATAGTATTGACTATTAATATTCCTACAACAACCACAATTGGCGCTAGTATTTGGGGGAAGGTATTCTTGTGAAGGGCAAATCGAGTTTGAATTGAGGAGAACGTTTGAATTTGAATATTTCGACAAAATTTCAGGATTTAAGGAATTGTTTTCCCATAATGTAATTTCTGAGAACCGACTGTGATTCTTAGTCTATCTCTCTCTGATTTTATTGGACTTTGCTTCCTTTGTCGTGCACTAGGCCAGCTCTTCGTTTGTTGCGAACCCACAATTAGAGGCTTGTCCATTTGGTGGTCTAAGCAATGCTGCACTCAGAGTGTTTATATGATAATTTAACTACATTCTTTGACGATTATGTGTTTTCTGTGTAGGTTTTGTTACTCCATACGCCACTTACAAGCAACGCTGTTAATTTGAATGTAACGATGCATACGTCCATTAGAGGCGCTAGGAGTACGTTATTGAAAGTGATGTTTTCAATTTCGAATTATTAAAAACATTAAATGTTTTTCAATTTTATGAACTTTCTAGGCGGTAATCTTTGTGTTAATCAAAATATTCTAGAAAAGGTGCACATGCGTGTTCCCTATTCAAGATTAACAACGTGATTGGCAGGATGGCGACATCTATGATTCGTACTTCGAAGGAATAGGATGGTGAAGCTGGATAGCGGCTTCTGTAGACAATGGCAAAACTATGCAATTCGTTAAATATGAAGAAAAATTCGAGTCGGCAAAGGATAAGTTGGTAAAGTTAATTCTAGAAATATTAAGACCTAGACTTTTAATTCACTGTAAATCTTCGGGACGTATTCCTGAATTTCTTAAAATATTTCAGGATGCCCTATTTTTTAATATGCTATTGAGAATTACAAAAAAAAAGTCCCTATGCTAAGAACATTCCAAAGTGTCGACTAGTATGAAATATCTGGGTTAATAATACTATGCCAAATTGCAAGTTTTGTTTTTTCCTTTTGAAGTACGGAACCAAAAAAAACGAATCCACACATTCAGAAAAACAAAATAATAACTTATCGGTAATATCCAACTTTATTAATTAGTCATTACAATAAAAAATACACTTATTTTTTAGCCGCGGCCGCTTCATCTTCCCGCTGGTAATTCTGCTGCATTTCCTGTTTCTTGGTGTTGATACGTTCTTCGCGACGTTCACGCGCCTGTTTGACCTTCAACCTCCTGGCATTGGCCTGGTCCGACAACATCTTAGCACGGGCCTTCTCCGCCTTCTTCTTGTGGATGTATTCCATGAGCACTCTCTTGTTCTTGAATACGTTACCCTTGGCTTTCATGTACAGGGAGTGGTAGAGATGCCTGTCGATTTTCTTGGCTTCTCGGTATTTTTTCAAGAGACGCCTAAGGACACGCATCCGTTGTATCCACAGTTCCTGAAAGACAAGATAAAACCCTGTATTTTCGTACTGATGTTGGATGGGCATTCCAAGAAAGTACAATAGACCGTGCAAAATTAAGCTTGCCTCACAAACTATAGACAAGCCACTATTGATACAATTGTGGAACCTCGGACAGGTAAATTTCCAGATGTATTTGATTTCTTCAAAATTATTCTGCTTTTCAAGACGGGGGATAAGGTCCGGGAATATTACTGACCTATTTCTATAAAGACAAAAATGTATTTGAGACCTAGTGAATGCGATGTCACTCTTCCATCAATGTTACAAGTGATTTCGGGTAAGTACTCTTTTTTGGAAAACATTATTTGCCTCATTCATCTAAGAGTTCTTAATTAAGACTGGAATAGAAAATCAAATATCCGAAAGAAAATGCATATTTCCTCTTTCAGATTTTTTCTTTCGAGTTAGGATCCATTCACAATACCTATCAGAGGTAGTTCAATATCCAGCAGAGTTAAGCTGGGGAAGTAGTTGATTTCTGATATTACAAAAATTATCTTAGTTATCAGGGTTGATTTTTAAATTTCCCAATTGAGAATGTTTTCCTTTTCAACATGAATACTCCACAATGTTTATTACCCCCTCAAATAAGGATGTTTCAGACAAATATAGGTCCATCATCAGCCAGAAAAGGAGACTAGTATTCTGAAAAGGTTACATCAATGTAGATATTAAATGGATAAAAATTCAGCCAAATCAAATATAAGTTTGTTATATGCGGTATAAAAGTTGAACATTGTAAAAAGTTACGTTTGTTATGGCAACTTCATTTGAGATCATATCGAGTGTAGAAACAAGTAGAAAACCGAAACAAATATGTGATATTTTGTAATCAATATGCAATTCAAGCTACTATGGACGATCAACTGTATGATAGACAAAGACAAAAAACATGTGATAAATGCTGACAAGATGATTTGTTATAATTATTTATATATTTGACATTTGAAATTGAATTTTGTAAGGAAGGATATAAAACGAAAATAGATATTGGTGTTTAGAGTAGAAGTGACATCTAGCTAAGGAAAAAATACTGAGAGAGAACCAAAATAAAATCGAAATTAAAAAAATTATGAAATAGGGCTTTTATCGATTAAAAGCAATTTATCAGTTACATTACTATTATTAATGAAAGAATTGATTGAAAATTTCTAGAAGATCGGGTTTGTTGCTTTTACCACAAACGTATCGGATTTTTTAGTCTTCATTGAATCCTAATGAGCAAATTAACTTTTTGTGATGGCTTAGATCCTGGATGTTTTTCACTATTCACTATTGACATGTTCCATAACTCTCGTAATGATCTTTCTCCCCCTCTGATTGATATATTGGGCATTGCATGCCCCTGTATATTTATCCACTTCTTCCCAAAATATCAATCTCTACTTTTGATTTATATCCTTCCTTACAAAATTCATATTCATATGTAATATATAGTATAAATAATCAACAAATTATCCTGTCAACATTCATGACTGTCCGACTGTCTGAATTGTCTATCATACAGTTTTTGTTTTCTGTTTTTACACTAAACTTCAATAAGTTGCCAGAACATGAAGGGCTTTCAACATTTTTCGTTTTTACAATTTTAACTTTTATACCACATACTCCATATGTACATTAGATATGGCTTTTTTATAACCATGCAATCAATTTATGTATCCTTTTCAGAATACTAGTATCCTTTTATTAGCTGATGGATCTATATAGGTCCGAAAAATGTATTTTAGGCATTGTGGAGTGTGGCGTTTTTTCATTCCACTTTGACATAATATTAATTTAATAATATCTATTCAGTCCAATATACATTTTTGTTTACATTTTCATTTCATATACACTTATTGGTGGCAAATAAACAAAGAGTTCCATATTAAGGGTGAGGTTGTGCATGGATTGTTTCATGTTTTTAATGATGTGGTACAAGTGCAATGTGGTTATATTAGTATTGATTATATTTAACTAGAGTATATAATATGAAGTAGGACACATATATTATTGAAAGAAAAAGAAAATTCGGTGAGGAGTTTATTTGCATTGCATTATTGTGTGTAGGGTGTGCCTGTCAGTTGCCTCAATATAATCTTTGAATTTGTATTTAATGAGTCTTAGAGAGTGTATTTCTTTTAAGTTTTGTACTTTTCTGGGAGTGTATTATATATTTTTTTTGATTGGTACATTAGCGAGCACTGGATGATTGATTTGTTCATTCTGTTCATAGGAATATATTTTGCTTGGTTCGTGTTTCATATCTGTGTTTATTTTTATATAAGTATATAATTGTATTATATATGTAGAGTTGTTTAGGATCAAATATTTTAGTTTCATTAAATAGATCATTTGTAGAATAGGTATTTTTTTTAATATATATATTTTTTTTATCTCTAGTTTCTTCATATAAATTGGTAGGGCTGTTTCCAAACTTAGAATGGCATACTATATTCGAGACTCAATGAACGCATAATATAATGTTTTCAAATGTTTTATATTCAAGATCCCTTTCATGTGTTGGAATTTATATAGTAATGGTTGTAACGAATTTTTCGTTACGTCCTTACACATAACCAATTTCTCATAACTTTTCCGGTTATCTTTACGGTAGTACGGGTCAGTAGTCACTGCGCTCAGGTCGTGAAGAATGTGCGTTCATTATTGTCCCTAGAAAATGGTATTTTGACAGTGTGACCGTGACATTTCATTTTCGTGTCGCATGCGTTTATCGGCGTTTGGTTTTTCAAGTTTTTTTAAATAGGAAAGAAACCGAGAATGAAAAACAGGTGAACTGTGATTTCGTCGAACCGAAAGGATAATCGTTCTCTTTCTTGAATAGAACGTCGAGATAGGCAGATGTACTGAGTGAGTTGGCTTTGATTTGTAAGATCTATAAATTAAATAGGTTTCACTGCTGTAGTTTAGTTGAGTAATATTATTCTCTTTATTTTTCAATTAATGTTGTATTTGATTAGTATTTTTTTCTTTTTTCCTTATGCTTGTAATATTAGAATTCTTGGATATAGCATGGTAATTTTTGAAGGTTAAATATAGATATTTCGGCCATTTTGACAAAGAATTCATAGTACATATTGTGGCTAACGTAACATCTGTTCGAATATTGGGAACTGATTTTTTTTCATTGGAAATCAGTTCTACGCTATTGCATTTTTAGGTACCATTTGGTAATCTCGAATGGACTAGAGCTTACTCCCCTCATACTACCAGTGGATTGTTCCAAGGATTCTAATTGAAAGGAAGGCGTATTTGATTGTTTGGAGTGACTAATGGGGACGCTCTCTGGTAAGCAATTTTCTTTATTTCATAACTATATGTTTATGAGAGTAATTTTTTTTCTCTTGAGAAAGAATTGCTTATCGAGAGAGTTTTACCTCTGCCTAACGGTCTCCAGAACACTCGATTCAATATATGCCTCAAGCGTAAAGTTGATTTCCGTTTAATAAATTTCTTATATCTATTACTCCATTCAATTCCCAGTGTAGCTTATTTGATTTTTTGATCGTTGCAGAGTCAATTCACTTCAGTTACTACCTTGCGCCAAGAGCAGGGAGATTCACAAATTTTTTTGCGAATTACCTGTTTATCGATTTGAAAAGGAATTGCGCCCTATTTCAAAATTATCTTTATCTAAGAGAGTTGTGCCCACTGAAAGGCGTGAGGTCTCCCTCTGCAGTTATCTTTAAAATTCTTCAATCAAAAGAATTATTTAACATTATCTTTTCCTAAGAGAGTTGTGCCCGCTGAAAGGCGTGTGGTCTCCCTCTTGGTTTATCTTTGGAAATTCTTCAATAAAAGAATTATTTCCTTTATCTTTATCTAAGAGAGTCGTGCTCACTGAAAGGCGGTGTCTCTCTCTTCTTATCTTGGCTGAAGAGTATACTTTTACTCTGACTACTATCGTTGTTCAGAAACCCTATTTTTTTATGTAGCCTACTAGAGTATTTTGGTTATAACGCTATATTTTCCTTTGGCACTTGCTTTAAAATAATATATCTTTGTACTGGCAACCTTTAAATATTTTGCTTTAAAATAATAGATTTTTTCTCTGGCAATTTTATAGTATTTTGCTTTAAAATACTATATTTTTTTTCTCTGGTAAAATTTCAAGGAAATTTTTATATTTCTTTTGGAATACCTTTCCTTATTAAATTTTTTTACCCTTCTGGTACATAGAATCACCTTATCAAAACTTACCTGTTTCAAAATTTAACTGAATTTGAACATAACGTTTTGGGTGAGGTTTGTTTTGTTTGGTTTTAAATTTTGTTCAATTTTAATATTTTTTTAAATTATTAAAACTAACTTATAAATTTAACTCCAGAATAGCAGATTGAATTGCTATTTATTATCTTTGTTCTTTCACTGTAACCTTCTCGTCTTTTATATAGATTGAGATTTTTATTGTATGCTATCATTTGCATCTATCTTTTGACTCTCGATTAAAATTTGAAACATAAAACTTGAGGTTCAAAGGATATCCTTCGTTCTCCCCTTTTTGTACATATTTTGATTCCTATCATCTTCTTCGCATGATATATACCACGGAGGGAACCCATCTACGGAGACGGAAGGACTAGTAGCCTGGGAGGTCTTACAGCACATCAATATCAGCACTGGTCCGTGAAGATCAACTCAATTCACGCCGATAAGGGGTCTAAAACCATCTATAGAACCACCCTCGACCATCTTAATCGTAACCGCTGAAACCAAGTTCCTCCTAGAACCGCTGGGACCAGCTTCAAGAAACTAGCCTTCCTCTATCTCGCTCAAGATCTCCGAAGGTATATTCGTGACCAACAACTGGAGGAATCATAGGTGTAAATGTTCGAATTTTGATCAGAGTCAAAATTACTGGTTCCTGTTTTTTTATGTAATTTTCCATTTTTTTAAGAGAAGTTAAATACTTTTCTAGTATTTGTAAAAAAAAAATTATCTTGTTCAGAATTCCAACTGGAATAAATTTGTTAAGTTGATTTATTGCATATTTATTTGCCTTCCCATACAAGCTAGGTAACATTTATTTAATTTTATTTATCTTTGACTTTTGTCTTTAGCAAGTCTGGCTCAACTCTGGAACTAGTCAAGTTAATTAATGTATAATTTTTTAGTGGACAAATTTGATTAACTAGGAAAAGTCATTAATTGAACCTTACTCACGGCCTAACCGTATCCATCTGAGCAGCCTATCGGCAAAGTGATTTCACCTTCTTGAATTTGAATCATATAATTTAAAATCTGGGGTTCAAAAGTAAGGGGTGTTGCATGGTCTCATTTGTAATATTGTCTATATGGAGGTTCCATTTCAAATGTGAGTCAATTGTGATGCAGATATATTTGATGGTTTTTTCAAGTATCTTTTCAAAATTAATTGAAAAAACAATTTCAGCAATAAGGACTTTCTCTCTGTGATCTGAAGCTTTTAACTGCGTCTCCCATGAAATGTTTCTTGTAAAAAACTTGGTTACTACGAAATTAGGGGTCTCACACACTAATAAAATATTACCAAACAAATGTTAGTTATGGTGTTGCACAAGGTTCGGTTTTGGGACCACTGTTGCTTATAATCTACATTACTGATCTATCTTCCATCCGGACTTGATGAAAATTGAAGGAAAAGCTGAACATCAGTTTATAGCTAACAAACTCAAATCAAACAAATCAGAGAGTTTGACGGTTTCTAACAAAAAAATTTATAGAAATGTGAACCTTCCAGAGTTCATTCTGGAAATTGGACAATTATGGAATTGTTCTCTGGGCAACCCATATGCAGGAAATATCGCGTCACTACTGTATAGTTAAGGAATGAGTAGTGTTAACGAGATATCATTTATTGAAATTATTTTTTATGAGTATCGTAATTTCGGGTGACTTTGGCTCACTTTCATAATTCAAAGAATGCTACGATGAATTTTGAAAAATAAATTGCTATTATTGTATACCAAAATATTGATCTTTGACCACTCTTTCAAATTAGCTATGTCAAATTGCAATTAAGACTTTGTATATGGATATATATATAAAAAAAACTTGGTGTGCAAAGTCACCCACATATTAAGGGTGGCTTTGACCGCTGGCCTATATTTTGCGTGATTTTCTCTTTATAGCATGTAACCCGACGGATAAAATCAGCAAAACAAATTTGTCCATAACAATTTTTTTTTTCATTTTAAATCATCATAAATGAGTAAAAAAATATATAAACATATTGCTGGCTTAAAAAGGCAATATTTAAATTTTATAATCAAAATGGGCCAAAGTCACCCAGCTGGGTTTAAAGTCACCCAAAATTACGGTATTCCACAGGTAAATGTAATGTCTTTTGCTCCTGTACACAAATTCGGAGTTATAGCCTTTCCGAGTAATAGCCCTTTTTAGTTCGGAATCGCGTGATTTTCAAGCACCCTTTTCTCATGCAAAAATCACTCTTTTTACCATGAAGCACTCATTTTTGGCACAATTTGGCACACAATATGGCAGGTTCTATTGAAAAAATCCTCCTTCAACAGTTACAAACAACATAACCTCTCACATCTGACAGACAAACTTTAGTAAATTTAACTTTTGGCAAGTTGGTTGTAATAAATAATTTTTCCATTTAAAACATGAGCAACAATTTGTTGGCAGTGATTTATTTGTTATGACCAACATGCCAAAAATTAAATTTACTAATTTTCGTCAGATGTGAAAGGTTAGGTTGTTTGTAACGGTTGAAGGATTTTGATGTCTATTAAAAAACTATTATTCATGCATTGTGATCGATAGATGTTCTGAATCTTCAATATATAAAAAAAGATCTCCCCCGGCTAAATTTTCAAAGGAGCTAGAAAATACTGGGAACTAATAATAATTCAATTGAAAAAAATAATTTAAATGGCCGTTTCTATATACTAATGTGATATTTTATCTTCAATACTTCTTCAACTGAAATATTCTACATGACTAATGTACAATACCCAACCGAATAATATGGATGTACAGGAAATATATCTGGCATTGATATAATATGGATGTACAGGAAATATATCTGGCATTGATATAATTCATTTTTTCTTATATTAATTCAGGAGGAAAAGTTTTTCCTGCTACTGGTCCAATCTTCAACATCTTTTAATTTTCAACATAAATATTTACTTTCTACATTAAAATATAAACAGCACATTCAAAAGTACAGAAAACAGGTTAGGTCACGTAGAAGATGCTTGTTTGGCTAGCTATGATATCTATAGTAACGTTACCATGCCAAGAGATAAGAATTTTGTAAGAAAACAAGACATTTTTCAACATTCAAGAATCATCAATCAAAATATCCCAACTTCATTTCTGATGAAAAGGTACCATCTCTTCTAGTTCAACACGCATTGTTTCAAGTAAAAAAAGGTAACAGAAGCCTTTCCCAAAACGTTACCAAAGTATAACTGTCATTGAAAATTTCCATTCTTTTCATTTCAAGTTACTTTGGCAAACTATTTTTCAACATACATTATTGACCAGGTTTGAAAGAAACCCGGAAAATACAGTGGAAAGTGCAATTTCCTCCCGTAAAAACATATAAACACTATGAAATAATATTACACAATTCCATGAAATCAATTTGTTACAACATAGGTCAATCTGGAAAAAATTAGTAATGGAATGGAAAAACTCTTGATTGAAGTAACTTAAATCCCCAATCTGTAATGAGAGTTCCTAAAAAATATGGAAGAATTGAAAATAAACTTGTCTACATCGTTATCCTATGGAGATATTTGTCAATTTTATTCAAGATTACACAATATTACCTTCTGCGGCATCCTAGCGTTCGCTGTACCCTTCCTTTTACCAAATCCACAATGCCTTCCCTTCCTGCGGGCTTCTGTATTTTTACGTACTCTAGCACGAGAGTGTACAGCAACTGGTTTCTTGATAATGAGACCATCCTTGATCAATTTACGGATATTTTGTCCTAACAAACGAAAAAAATACGTCAACAATTCGAAGAGAGATCTAAGCTGAAAATACCCCCAACTGAATATTAGATGCTAAAGCAAAGGTCCTACAAATTCAAAAATAGCCTAAAAATTAAATTTTGCACTTATAATATACCAAACTGTCATGACTATTTTAGTAATAGAGGCATCTACCTCAAAATGGTTCGGACAAAGGAATTTTTTTTCACGTGAAACTATGGCATTTGGGAAAACTGCTGTTGAGAACCTTTTTACATGAAAATAGCCGCTCTTCCCGAAAATTTAACCTTGAAGTGGCTTATTTCCGAAATTAAGGCCAAAAATTTTAAGAGTTTTAGAATTTTTTTTTATATATTCCCAACCCTCTAGCCTGGATAACTCTTCAGAATATTAATCTATCTCAACAGAAAAAACTTTTTGGTCCAAATCATTTTGAGCTTTTACTGGAAAATTGACTACAATTACTGGACTATTATAATATACCAATATGTCATTACTATTTCAGTTATGGTATTTTGGCACCTTATCACAAGATTTGATGAATGTAGTTCGAGACCCAGTAGTTTTACACATTCAAGCCAGAGGTTATAAAAAATGTACCATGAATAATAAAATATATTTACTTGAGTTGGTGTTGGCGATTTCGTTAATTTCATTAGGATCCAGCCATACTTTCTTTTTACCGCATCGCATAACAGAGGCTGCCAGCCTCTTCTGGAGTTTGAGGGAACTGGAAAAAAATGACGGAATCCATTATCACCATGTGGTGAAACATTTTGTAGTTGTCCTTTTTTGGATTAAGCCTAATATTATGTTTGAACAAACATAGAAGTGTACAATGGAGCTTAATCGAAATAAATTGAGTAATATATTTCGAGAAAACACAAAGAAAATAGGAAAAATGTCGTACAAACCTCATTTTCACATGAACTCCGCAACGTGTTTTACCAAAAGAACTTCACGCGACAGAACGAACAGAAAGTCACGATTTGGTGAGAAACAAAAATCCCCATTATAGAAGACGGATTGGCTGCGTTCAGTAATGCGATTACGTCTCTCAAGTTACACACAAGTTATATCAACTTCAAAAAAACGGTGCAAACTTCTGCCTCTACAATTGTAATGATTTCATTAGGGTTGTGTAGGGAATCACAAATTGAATATGCTGGATTATTTATGTTTAGTCCCACATAGTTTAATATATTTATATGTAAAGAATATTAACAGGAAATTTTGTGTCTATATCTCGAGTGATGATTATCGACTGTCATCTGTCAAGATGACATTTGAACCTTAACGTCTAGGAACGCAACTTTTTTCTCTTGTTGTATGACTTCCGTTGTTATTCTGCCCCTCCAATGGCAATTCTCTAACTTTGGTTGTATGGAAAATCGTTGGCAACTTGTGCGGTACTCCTCTGCCCTACCAACTGTTCACAATTTTAGACACAAAATCTCTATGAATGACACATTTGTTATAAGAGATATATGAGCGCTTCATGACCAAAAGTAATTGAATTAGTATATCAAATTTTGCAATTTGCCATACAAGAAAAGTCAAATAATTGGCATTCGAGAGGCAGAAGTTTCGAAGGTTTTCTTTAGGTTGGCAACTTTTGTGAAACTCCCCATTGTATTGAATTGGAAACAGATGTATTTTGGTACAGAATGATGAATAACTGTTCCATTGTCTAATGATCTTTAGACAATGGCTGTAGAATGTACTGTTTGAAGGTTGTACACGTTGTGGTAACTTGACTACTCTCGTTTCGGACGTCCATCGTTTTGATGGATTTGAAGAATTTTCACGACGTTTCGAATGCTAGTATGTGCAATGGTCTTCAAGTGAATACAATTGCAGATACAATCATTCGAAATGTCGTAAAAACGTTTCAAATCCATAGACAATGGACGTCCAAAACGAGAGTAAGCAATGACTGTAGTGTAAATATCGCATCACGGGCTGCGTTCAATTAGCTATGTCCATTAAACCAGCTACTGATGAATATAAATGCATGCTTTTCGATGTCATGAAGTCGTTCGGAATGATCATGTAAATTCAAGATTTGGGAGCCTGAGTAAAAGTTAACATAAAACTGAAAGTTGACTACTGAGCTGACAAAAGATATCGCTATTGTTATTTGACAGATCAAAGTTGCATTAGATCAAAGATAATATGAACAATAACAGGAGACCTCGATCAGCTCTAGCCAATCAGAAATAATTCAGTTCTGAGGGCAGGAGACTTACGTCAGATGACGTCGCAATGTCTATTCATCTCTTTCTATCGGTGCCACCATTACCTGATGAGGAAAGAGGTCAAAGAGAGTAAATAATAGGAGGTTCTAATAAGCTCTAGCCAATTAGAGCATTAACCCGTCATAGTGACGTACATGGACATGAGTACAGGTGGCCCACGTAACATACAGATTCATGAGCTTTTAACTCTCAGATACCAGAGTGAGGTTTGCGCTAGTACGCCACTGTCCAGAGAGAATAGTGGCCATGACATATCCATTACGTCACTATGACTCGCACATGATATTTCATCTTCTCTATTAGTGTCACCATTGTCTTATGGGGAATAGACTCTCCTACTCAGATAACGTTTACTCTCTTTGGAAAGAGGTCTCCTTGTTATTATTCTCTTTGGTTTTAGATCGCAGTATAGAGATTGTACCAACCTAAACGAAATCAGTTAAATTTTCTTGGAATTCTCACCCACTGATTTTTAAATAGCGCCATCAGTGTCAAAAAAGAAAGATAGAATCTTTGTGGCAGATTTCTGTCGGAAAAATTGTAGAGAAGTTCCTCTGAAATACAAATATACTTCGTTTGCAAATTTCTTTATGAAAAAGAATAATTTCGCCATTGTTGTAAAGAGGATCTATAAACGATAATTTCGATATTAAAACAAGGGTGGCAAAAAACTCCATTAAGAAGATTTCTGTACTGCATTTTACTAAATGAAAGTTCATCTTCTGACATAGAGATGGCAATGATCATTCGAATTTCCAACTTATTCTAATTATTGATGAAATGGCCTAATTCCACTCACTATTATATGTATTTATATAAAGGAAAAATCTACTAATGCTACTTTTTATTCATAAATAATTACAAAAAACTATTTTATTGGCTTTGACCTGCATCTGGATTAGTTGCAGATGATATTGCCATGAAAATCAGTAAAGGAACTATGTACATCCACTGGAACAAAAAATATATTGAAAAATAAGTTTTTAAATCCTCATCCACATTATTTATTAAATTCATTATACTCACATATTTTGCTAAAAATGACCTGTTATCTTTGCCTTCCCCTTTTTCTTTGGCTTCTTTTTCTCTCTCTATTTTTTGGATGAATGAAGCTGTATCAGGTCTGAAAAAAAAAACAAATCCTGGCTTGTCAAATGATTCTTCAGAATAAACTCTCAACTCACATTGGTCCAGTTTCAGACTGTCTTACATATACACTAGTAGTGAATTCTTTGAGTTTCTCCAAAGGCACTATAGCTCCTTCACATGTTGATTTAGATGCTACTACTAGGGAAACTCCTATGATTCTACCCACGTAGTCCAAGGATATTGAGAGCCTGTCGTCTAGCTCAGATTCTGCCAACATACACTAGAGAGCAAATAATTTTATTAGAACAGAATATCTAGCACAATAAAAAATTGGAAAATATACTCACAGCTTTAACTGTTGATATGAAAGAACGTTCAGAGCCATCATTAGTGGTAACAACTGATTTGATTTGGTAAAAACTATTTTTTACCGCCAAGTCCTGAGAAGAAATAATTTCTTTATGACGGGGAAAGATTGGGGATAGTTATATCAAAATGAAGTGAAAATATTATTGTGGAGAAACTTTCAATGTAACCAAAATCATAAATTGCTAAATATGTACCCTCAGTTGCCTCTGCTCTTCAATGGTCAGGGTTTTTTGATTGACAATCGCTTGGCCTAGACGTAAACTCTGGATGGTAATGTTTCCCCTTTCAGACCATACAGGATTTTTGTCGAACGTTAGAGAATGTTGTAGCCTAATTGATGCTGATCCATCATGTTCCAAGCTGCTCTGAAATTAAGGCAATATAAATATTGAATGAGAAGCATGATGATGTACACTTACAGCCAAAACTATTGTGAAGATGAATGGGAGAATGATCGGAAAGGTCGGCATTTTAATTTTCTATATTTTTTAAAAATAACATCCAAAGAACCACAAAATATTTATTAATTATGTGCACTAACTGCGTAGAGGTTAAGTTGAACTGTTAAATGTCAAATAATTAATGCCAAGTTCATATGACAGCTGTTTTTTATTGATATGAACCCACAGACCTCATAAAATTTTATGAGGTCTGTGTATGAACCACAGTCCTCATAAAAGAAGTAGATTTAACTTGGCCGCTCTTCCAATGATCACGAAATACAAAGAGAGTAAACGTTATCTGAATAGGAGATACTAATAAGCTCTAACCAATCAGAATCTTGTAGCATTAACGCGTCATAGTGACGTACATGGACATGAGTACAGGTGGCCCGCGTAACATATGGAGTGGTCCAATATACAATCAAAAGCCTGTAACTCTCAGATACCAGAGTGCAGAGTCCGCCACTGTCCAGAGAGAATGGTGGCCATGACATATCCATATATATCACTATGACTCACAAATGATCTTTCATCTCTTTCTATTAGTGTCACCATTGCTCATGGAGAATAGACTCTCCTACTCAGATAACGTTTAGGCTACTTTCAGACTAGGCGGAACGCGTATCGCGGAAATGTCAAATTTTAATTTTAGGCCAATGGAAACGTTGGAATTCAATATCAAGGTCATTCCGGCGTAAATTGTTAAATTTCAGTCAACTTTTTCTGGCGGAAGCATGAACAAGAGACAAGAGTAATATATGGCGGAAGTAATCAGCAAACCTAAAAGTAAACGGTGTAGGTATGGGTTTGGGTTTCTGTTCTTTTTATTGATATTCGGCCCTACAATACATAATAGTTCTTCGAATATTTGAGACATACGCATATAATTGAAAAATGTATCAGAGTCATGGAGCCTCATTTCCTCAAATGAATTATTGCTTTCTCCTTGCTTCATTCTCATGTCATCAATCAAAATATCTGGAACCCAAAATCTTCTCTTATTCCTCAATGTTTTCTTCAGCAAATATAATTTGATCAACGATTTTTTTTATGTATTTCTCTAGGTTTTTGAGACCTGTTTTTCATTTTGACTAATTTGGGCACATAGCTCCAATGACTAATTTCAATTTATTAGACTTCATCATGGATGGAGATCGGTATTTAATTAATTAGAGATTAACTTTTCAAAAGTTTGATGATAGTTAGCGCCATACAGCTGATTTCGCGGTTCCGCATAGTGAGAAAGCATTTTTATTTATAGCGGAAAAATGATAAGGAATTTGACATTTCCGCGATCCGCGTTCCGCCCAGTCTGAAAGTAGCCTCACTCTCTTTGTACATAATAACCCCTTTGCCATGGCTGACATGAGACTCCGCTTCAAGTTGGTGCCCCTGATATTTAGTTGTCTGTACCTTTCTAATAAGAATGAAACGAGATAAGAGATGTTTTTCACGATTTGACATAAAACGGAGTCAAAACTTGATTGCCTTCCAGAGTTCAAGGCAGGTTTTCCATTTTTCATTGATAAGCGAGTTTATTAATTAGAAGGAAAATTTGAATGATGAATATAAATAAAAATGAATGATAGGCCAAAATTAAAGAGAGACCAACTCTGATATGAGAGTGTAATGGTGGCGCCCTATAGGGTTCCATTTTGATCTCTGCTTGTGGTAACCAAAGAGAGTAAACGTTATCTGAATAGATGGAACTAATAATAAGCTCTAGGTAATCAGAATCTTGTAGCATTAACCCGTCATAGTGACGTACATGGACATAAGTGCAGGTGGCCCATGTAACATACAGACTGGTCCAATATACATTCAAGAGCTTGTAACTCTCAGATACCATAGTGTGCAGTGCGCTAGTCCGCCACTGTCCAGAGAGAATGGTGGCCATGACATATCCATAAGTTCATATACTATGACTCACAAATGATCTTTCATCTCTTTTTATCACAAGATTGGCAACCCATTCGCTATTATTATAAAGAATGCAGCATAAGTGGAATAGGGACCACGCATGTGCTCGTTTTCTAGAATATTTTGATTATCATATGAAGATTACCACCTAGAAAGCTCAGCAACAAACTTGGATACAAGAAAAATGTTTATTGTTTTTCATAATTCCAAATTGAAAACGTCAATTTTTTATCACATTCCAAAACGTACTCCTAGCTCCTCTGATGGACGTATGTATCGTTACTTCACATAGTTCAAACTTTTACCGCTAGCTGCTTCGAACTGGGAATCATAATTTCATCTGCCTTCATTTATATGTTGAACTAATATTTTTATCATCATAGTATTTCAATTGTTACTGAAACATCATATTGAAAGTGGGTTTGAATTTATGTTTGGGTTAAAAGAAATAGTATTGACTATCAATATTCCTGAAACAATCACAATTCTCGCTCGTGTTTGGGGAAAGTTATTAAAGTGAAGGTCGAATCGAGTTTGAATTGAGGAACACCTTTAAACTTGAAAATTTAGACAAAATTTTGGGATTTGAGAAATAATTTTTACGAAATGTAATTTGTGAGGATCTAGCTGAGGCAAAGAAAAAATAAATAAAATCATGCGTGTTCTCTATTGAATAGTTTTTCAAGAAGATCTCATAAACACATCTGAATATTCGATCAATAGTACAATAAAAAAATTGATTTGTTGAAAATATAAACAGGATGTTCATAAAATCAGGTGTGGAATCATCTGCGACTGAAAGATAAATTTTAGTCACTATCTTCCATCGTCAAGATAACCTGTTGTGGGGTATTCATGTTGAAAAGGGAAACATTCTCAATTGAATATTGATGGAAAAATCTTCCTATCAATATTCAATTGAGAATGTTTTCCTTTTCAACAATTAAAAAACTTCGAAATTGATTCCTAAATTCCTAACATTCACCATCGGCAGTTTCCGGCTTCTGATTGGTGGATCGATATTCGCAACTGACACTGATAGTACGCAGAGTTCTCAGTTCACATGAAATCAATGTTGCCGTTTACCGGATAATTATCCGACTTGCTGATGATTTTGGATAATTTAGGATTATTTTTTGTAATTTTGGATAATATTTGGATCCTACCCAGGTTTTTTCTATTTTGTTACAAAATATAAAATCTGGTTCAGTTTGGTTGATATTTTCATGTCTCAGAGGACTTACACACTGTGCGAAATGCAAAAATTAAGGTGTGACATCTATAATTTGCGGAGTGAAGCTCGGGCCTAGTGAAGTGGAGTTCAATCAAAGAGAGTAAACGTTATTATCTGAGTAGGAAAGTCTATTCCCCATAAGACAATGGTGACACTAATAGAAAGAGATGAAAGATCATTTGTGAGTCATAGTGACGTATATGGACATGTCATGGCCACCATTCTCTCTGGACATTGACGGACTAGCGCACTCTGATTTCTGAGAGTTATAGGTTGAAGTTTTGTTCCGTTGGTTTGAGTTTTGAATATATTTTGATTTCATGCTTTATATCAAGTCATATTGTTTAATTCGATTAGGTATAACATATTCCCGTTGACATATCTCCTCTTGAATGTATATTGGACCACTCTGTATGTTACGTGGCCACCTGTACTCATGTCCATGTACGTCACTACGACGCGCTTATGCCACAAAATTCTGATTAGCTAGAGCTTATCAGTACCTCCTACTTAGTTTACTCTCTTTGAAGTTCAATGGCAGGGAATTTCGTATGTAATGAACAGCTGTCAGGCTACTTTCAGACTAGGCGGAACGCGGATCGCGGAAATGTCAAATTTTTATTTTAGGCCAATGGAAACGTTGGAATTCACTCTCAAGGTCATTCCGGCGTAAATTGTTAAATTTCAGTCAACTTTTTCTGGCGGAAGCATAAACAAGAGACAAGAGTTATATATGGAGGAAGTAATCAGCAAGCCTAAAGGTGTATGTGTTTAATTAGTACGAAAATGTCCCTGCAATACATTATAGTTCCTCGAATATTTGAGGCGACTTACGCATATAATTGAAAAATTTGTCAGTCATGGAGCCCCATTTCCTCAAATAAATTATTGCTTTCTCCTTGCTTCATTCTCATGTCAGTAAAAATCTCTCGAACCCAAAATCTTCTCTTATTCCTCAATGTTTTTTTCAGCAGGTATAATTTGTAGATCAACAAATTTTGTATTTCTCTAGCTCTTTGAGACCTGTTTTTCATTTTGACTAATTTGAGACATATAGCTCCAATGACTAATTTCAATTTATTAGACTTCATCATGAATGGAGATCGGTATTTAATTACTTAGAGGTTAACTTTTCAAACGTTTGATGATAGTTAGCGCCAAACAGCTGATTTCGAGGTTCCGCATAGTGAGAAAGCATTTTTATTTATAGCAGAAAAATGATAAGGAATCTGACATTTCCGCGATCCGCGTTCCGCCTAGTCTGAAAGTAGCCTCAGTATAAGCCAATCCACGACACCAAAAGCTGACTGCAAGCTGCAACGTCTCGTTATATATTGTCCTATGTTGTGTATGACGTATTTCTAACTGAAATTACTGAATACTTGAATCTTGAATACACGTTGAGAACAGAAAGCAGTTAGCATTTCCAAGGGTGAGAAAAAAAACGGAGGAGTCGAGGATATGTATCAATGAATTTGGCATCTATTCTATTTCAATAAAATTTATGTTTTCAGAAGGATGCAGAATCCATATCAACTGAATGAGTCAGTGCCGGGCTGTAGTGAACAATAACAATTCCTGGATACTACGAAAGCAGAAAAATAAATTGAATTCACTGCACCCTTACATTCTATGTGGGGTCCTACTATTGAAAGTATTCAAAAATTCTTATACTAATAACGGACGCTTTTCAAAGGGATGAATCATGAGCGGTACGTCACCTGTCGGTGATATTCATATGCATGGGTATTTTTTTAAAATTCATTTGCTGGAATACAGAACAACACCTAGGACCCAATTCTTGAATTTTCAGGAAAATATTCTCTAAAATACTGGATGTTGCTATTCTTGACACTTATTTAAAGAGTTGAACCCTTTCAAAATTTTAGGAATACTTTCTCCAAGTTTTAACTAGGAGAAATATAATTCACTGATGAGATTGATTGGCAGAACACGATTCTTTGTTGTTGTTTCTAGAGATTTGTGAGATTTGTTTTCGTTTGTTATTTTTGACAAAATCGGGAAAATGGAAAATGCAAGAAGGAACGTTCATTATCAATAATATGACCAACAGGAGAGATGCAGCTTATACAAGACCATAGACGGTTTGTATATCAGAATTCATTCGGGTGAATATATTAGTTTGTCTTTAATCATTATTTTCATTAATATTTATCAAAATAGTTTTTTGTTTATCGTTCACAAAATTTCTCTTTGTCAATTCAAAATTCGTATCAGTTCGAGAATTCTAACCAATAAACCCCCACATTCAAATTCATAATTTACAGGGGTAACTATAAAACCTGTCATTTTATGAGAATGTGATTGGTTAAAATATAAATTCTACCGAAATCATACTCACGTCACTTATAGTTCCTCTTGGAAACACATTCCTAACTCGTCCAAGAATAACTATTCCTACGTTTCATATTTCCCAAGATAATTTGAAAGTATGAAACAATTCTCTGGGGAAACATTTCCTGCGATTTCAAGAATTGAGCCCCTGGGGTCATTACATAATTTTGATGGTTGAATAAACAAACTAATCAGTTCAGAAACCAAATTTCAGAAAACAATTCAAAAAGCTTCAGCTATTTCTCAAGTGGGCGCTAGACGCTGTTTTCTATTGTGAGTGTCCTATGCTAAAAACCCTCAAAGACTCTGAATTTTACGATAATGAAAAGAACCATAATTCATACCTTTATCGATTGTTGCGATAATAATGTTCCTAAGAACCAATGTATTCATAAAAAAAAATTGTAATACAAATTTTTAAATCCGATAATTTTGGATAATAATCGGGTAATCATTGGCTAATTTGGGATTTCGAGGCTGGCAACACTGCATGAAATCGCTCTCTCTCTAACTTATTTCTAATTTGGGATTTCCAAAAGAGAAATCGTAATTTTATTAATCAGTTTAATCACATAGATTGCATCAAATTTGATCTGATTAGGATATAGTCGCATGCATGTTGCATTCGCACATCAATTGCACAATTGCATCATCCTTAACTAAGTGTAAACGTACAAATTGAGGAAACATTCGTAGGCAAAATGTCTGGGGAGAACGCAGAACGTGAGAATTTTTGAGGTTATACTGCACATATTGTTATTTATACATTTTTCGATTTTCCAGCAATTTACACCTCGGATTCCCTTGGAAATGATGAAACCGGTGATGGTACTAAAGAGAAACCGTTCAAAACCGTCCTTCAGGCAATGCGTAAAGCCGGTTCAGAGCCGTTCCCGGTGATATATATGGATGGGAAAGAAGGCGTAAAATTCGAACCAGCTGCGAAATCCCAACTGAAAAAAATACAGAAAATATGGCTTAGAGAGAGCTACAAACAGGCCGATAAATCTAAGAAAGAAGAGGAAGATGCCGAGAAGCGAACCAAGAATTTGGAGGATGCCAAGAAAATTGTCATAAGTGCAGATAAGTCATTACCAGAAGCAAAGAAAATAAGAATTATTCAGGGTATGTATTATACACCGTTTCAATGTGTATAAAAAATATCTAATCGCTGAGGAAACCATAAAGTCTGTTTCGAAGCTGGACTCTCACAGCACATATAATTTTAGAAGTCAAAATTATTAAAATTCGTTTCCTATTTTACAATAAATTGGACGAGTCAGCACTTGTTTAAACGGTAACACCTACAGCACATGTATAAATATAAAACAAAATAATACTGATAAAAGGAAAAAGGTAATATCAAACTTTGGTCAAACACAAGGAATGAGTACGATCAGTTGGAAAGGAAATCACAGAATTCTTCCAAGTAATCAAAGCAATTTTTGACTAGGGTTTTCCTCAACCTACCTTTGAATACTTCGTATGATAGACTATTTTTTATATGGTTCGGAAGCCTATTGAAATAAGACGCCCCGACTATAACAGGTGATTTTTTATAAAAGGTGTGGTTCACCTTTTTTGTAGTTATATCATATTTACTTCTCGTGTTATGTCTTTGGATGTCTTTATTTTTCGATAATTTATGTCTAATTCGGTAAATGTTGATAAGCAGAGCAGTTTAAGTATATAAATGAAGTAACAGATTTTTTTTTATTTCTGAATATGTCGCGACATGAAGTTGAATATAAGCCGGTATAATTAGTCCACTCATGCTCCCTGAAAATAGCTGAAAGACTGTTCTTACTTGTTTTTGCCTCCTGAACACGAATTCGGAAGAAAAATGCGGAGGTCCCATACCGTTTCCGAGTTAGATACCTTTCTTTGTTCTAGAACGTAATTTTTAAGAACCGTTTTGTTTTTCGATAGAACCCGCTGTATTTTGTAGCAAATTGTGCGTGAATGAGTGATTTAGTTTTCTTATTTATGCTTTTTGAAAAAAGTCATTTCAAATTATTTTTGTGTGAGTAAACGGTACTTGAAAATTTCATTTTGAAAAAGAGAAAAGTGCTCTAACTTGGAAACGGTATGAGACCGCCGCATTTTTTCTTCCGGATTCGTGTACAGGTGGAAAAAATACATAAGAAAAGTCTTTCTGCTATTTTCAGGGAGCATGAATGGACTAACTGAACATTTACCTTATGCACTGTTTTCAAAAACAGTGATGAATTTAGCAGCTAATTTCCAGCTGCCAAAATTCCGACGATATCTGGTAGCTACTTTTTGGTGTTTATTTTCATATAGATTGAAATAGGGAGTTGATTGTTGTTTGTTGTGTTTTAAATGACTGAAAATAATCGAAGAAATTTTATGAATTTCCAGTGGTGATCGCTCATTCTTCCCATACTTTTTTCACAATTTCATGGTAAAAAAATATTGTGTCATGACATATTTTATATAGAAAATATGTAATTGCATGGCTTGTACAAAAAAAATCCATATCAGGGCTGAAAAATGTATATAAAGAGGTAGTATTCGCGTGGCTGATGAGATTGCAGAAAACTGTTATTTCTTACTTGCCGTCGGAGTGCCAGAAATCATCCCCAGATATGGATTTTTTAAAATAAAGTCATTCTTTCTGACGACAAGTAAGGGATTACAATTTCCTGCAAATTCATGTGCTATGCAAATACTATAACTTTCTATGAAAGTCATTTTCAACAAAGTTTTAGATTTTCATAATAAGTCAAATGGGGATGAATTCACCCCTTGGACAGCAAGTAAGGGAATATAATAGTTGGCAAACTCATAAGCCATGCAAATATTCTTCTTTTTATATGAAATTCAATGTGGCACATGTTTTAACCGACGAAACCAAAAAGGAGGAGGTTCTCTAGTCGACCCATTATTTTTTTTTTCATGTATGACCACGCATAACTTTTTACTGAGACGTCCGATTCCGATAATTTTTTTTCAGTGGATAGGGTGTACTTGAAGTTGGTCCCATTTGAATATAAAAGATGAAATCCACCCCTAAGGGTAGCAAAATGAAGGATATTGATCACTCACCCTCTGAATTCTGGTCCGTTAACCGATTCTATCAGGCATAACTTTGTACTGGGTTCTTCGATTTGGATGATTCTTTTTTAATTAGATAGGGTATACCTCATAGTTGATCATATTTGGATTTCGAATGGAATTATCCACCCTTACGGGTAGAAAAATAGGGGATAATTGATTTTTCACTTGTGAACATTGGCACACATATGTAGTTGATAATGACAGATCGCTACTGTCATTATTTTTGTTCTCCTACATCCGTCACAATCATTATATTCTATGAGAGGATGGTATGATATACAAAGTAATGAAATAAACTAACCAGAGCAACAAAAATAATTTATTTTACAACAAATAGTAAAAGTAGATAATCATATTATTTAACTGGTAATAGTTGAAGTAAGGTGGGTAAGTAAGTATTTTGGAAGTAATCAAAAAACAAGTAGGTAATAATTAGTAGAGTGCTGCACAAAAAATTGAAAAATTAAAACTTTTTAACAAAAAATTAAACTGACGAAATATAAAATAAACCTTCTTAGTCTCAATAACTAAGCTCCTAAACTAATGTAAGTAACTAATTTTGAGTCGGCGCCAAACAAACAATCAACAATGATCTTAAATTACTTCAAAAAAATTATAAGAATGTCACCGCGCAACTCGATGCCATCGTTTTACGCCTTATCTAATTGTTTGCTTGTTTGTTTGGCGCCGACTCAAAATTAGTTACTTGCATTAGATTAGGAGCTTAGTTATTGAGACTAAGAAGGTTTATTTTATTTTTTACTTTTCAGTTCCGTATTTCGTCGGTTTAATTTTTTGTTAAAACGTTTTTTCACCCTTGATATGTTTTTTTTTAAATAATATCAATGTGGGACCATTTTTGCCCCTCCGACGGCAAGTAAGGAATTGGGGTTTTCTGCAATTTCATAAGCCATGTACCAAACAACAATCAACTCCCTATATTTCAATCAATATAAAAATAAACACCATCCCCCTTCTCCGAATGGCAGTCCAGAGCTGTAAAAAGTAGCTTCCAGATATCGTAGGAATTTTTGCTGCTGGAAATTAGCTGCTAACTTCACGCCGGTTGAATTTCACAGTATTTCAATATTTTTAAATGAATACATCAAATTTAAAAGTTGACAGTAAGGACAATTTAGGCCTATTTCCCTGGAAATTAGTTTTTATCTGCATGAATTGACCGAGATTGGAAGTAAATCTTTCGCAACTCATTTTATAGGAGAAAAACATCGGGAACAGAGAGTGAAAGTTTATGGCTGGGTACATAGGCTGAGAAGGCAAGGCAAAAACTTAATGTTCATCACACTGAGAGATGGTACAGGATTCTTACAGTCCGTATTGAATGACGTCCTTTGCCAGACTCACGATGCTCTCGTCCTGCAAACTGAGTCCTCTCTAGTCTTGTATGGGGTGTTGAAGAAATTACCAGAAGGAAAGAGTGTAAGTTTGCCTTTAAATACTGTTGAGTTACTCAAAAAGATTTCCAGGAATCTTATCTCAAGTTTTTCAGTTTTTCACCAGCTCATCCATAGATAAAGCATTTTTAATTTCTTACTTCGTGGGTTTTTGTTTAATCATCAATAAACGCTAATCCATTGATAAGGCATAATTTATTTTTTCATTCATGCATTTTTGTTGCATGATTTTAAAGTTTATCTATCTGACGAATGCCTTATCAAAATTGAATCATTCGAAGGCTGGGCAGCTATACCATACATTTTCTCAAAAATATTAAAATCCGGAATGTACCAAAGCGCTTAGGGGTCACAAGGTTTTTTTTTCGTCAAAGTTGACCGAAGTTGGAATTTTATTTAAATCTGGCTTCTTACTAGGAAAGTCCTATTTTAACTCCAATTTCCAACTTTAACTCATAATTTGCAACTTCGGACTCGATCAAACTTGGAATATAATTTTTTGAACTTCTAACTCGGAAATTTCTATTTTAAATTTTGAATTTAAGACATTGATATTATTAAATTTCGAGCTTTTGGTTGGAATTAGCAGTTGGAAAAATGAAGTTCCGAGTTCAGTCAGAAAAATAATATTACAACTTCAATATGCGACAAAAGAAAAAAAATTATGGCCCTTAAATGTTTTCGTAAAAATATAACATTTTAGTAAGTATTTGTTCGACAATTCTTCTGCTGTTTATTGAATAAAGCTGAAGTAAGCTCAGAAACGGAAATTTCGGAAAATTATCTTGAGTACTTTATAAAAGTGTAATATTTTTTGGACAACTGTGGCATGTAAAAGTAGAAGCTTCAGGGATTATATGACATTCCATCAATTTCCTCTAATACCAAACAATAAATAAAGTTGCTGGTTAAACGTACACCCTATGAATTAGGAAAAAGTTTTATTTCAGTACTATTACTATTGTGGCTAGAGTTGTCTGGCTCCAAGAAGGTGCTTGTATTTCAGCTCTATCTCCTGATTTGAATACCTCAAAGATTAAGTTCTATATACAGGGTGTCCCAAACTCTATGGCCTATTACGTTTCTGGAGAACGCGCTCCAAATATGGGAACAGTATTCCAGGTCGGATCTGTGCCTAATAGATCATAAGCAGCTGAGTGGGGGTGAAATAGCTCTTGGCACAAAACAAAAAACCAAGTTTTTGGGATGCACTTTTGGCAATGGACCTCACGTGATTTTCCCAGGAAAGGTTATTGCTGATAGTAATACCAAGCATCGATATGGATGACTTCAGTGGTATGGTTACTCCTGACAAAGTTATGTTAGGCACAGTGAGATCGGCTTTTCTAGAGAAAAGACATGCTTGTGTTTTGTTTGCATTGAATTCTACCAAGTTATTAGATCCCCACTCGAGAATTGTTGCTAAGTCCATATTTATATTATTAACATTTCTTCCTCGTTCATTTCTGGTTTCACGGGCTGATATAGGGGCCCTGGAAGAGAAAGCGGTATGGAGGGTACTATCATCGGCAAAGCTGTGTACTGGACATGAAGTTGCTTTCAACAGGTCGTTGATGTGAAGTAGAAATAGTGTTGGTGCGAGAATAGATCACACACAGGATTATTTTGAAAATTTGGTTTCTTGGGTAATTAGTGTAATAATAAACAAGTTAATTGTTGTAATAGAATGCCCAGACTATTCAGTGGAGAGCGGTGTAAAGTTCTTTGGACCGCCTTGCTAGTTTCAAATTTTTTATGTTTCAAGCAAAGTTTTAGAAATTGTGAATTTGAATGGAAGCCAGAATTTTTATTAAAACTAGGACAAAAATCCAAATTCCCTATTCAATAATGATTGCACATCAATTAACTTTCCTTCTGTAAATAACTACAACAATAAAACAAATACCAACTTATAACAATCTATTTACAAAATTTACATCTTTTACAATTCTTTAACATTTATTGAATGCAAGATTTATTTAAATTCCAACGCAAGAAAACTAATACTGTTTTTGTTTGCTGAACCTGTCGGTTTATCGATGTCGATGTACCTTGATTGTGTTTTTGTTTAGACTTTACGAAGTTGTTTGGCTCGCAATCAGGGGGTACTTATAGCTGCTGGGCGACCGATCAGGTAGACACAAGCATCAGCTTCTGGTCCATTGAGTGTGTTCTGAGCGATTTAACATGAAAACAATATTGTTTGTGTCAGAATTTGATATACAAAAATTCTACTTCTTGAAACTTGGAATATTTTCAATGCACTCCTCAACTCATAGAATAGAATAGAACAGGGCTTTATTTTCAGGAATAACAATCACAATGACATTACATTTAAAACAAAAAAACATACATTATCACAGTACACAGTAACCAGAATTAAAGAAAATAGTGTCAGATAAAGTTGATTGAATCAATCTTGAGACTTGAAGACAAGTATTTGTATCAGTTAAAATATTAAAATGAATAAATATTAAGATGAATAAAGTTTAAAATGAATAAAGTTTAAAATGAATAAAGTTTCTTATTTTCAATGCAGGATCCATTCGTAAAAATATCTATTCTCCCATATATTCTTTAGTAGAGTATGGTTCTAGATTCACTATGATATTGATTATAAGCCTCTTGAAGACTTTTATGTTCACTACTTATTTGACTGTTTCTGGTAATTTATTAAAAAACCTAATACACGCATACTCTGGAGACTTTTCTGTTATTGACAGTCTGTGGATTGGGATATTATAGTCGGTGTTATGGTTTCTTGTGTTTAGTCTATGTTTTATCTTGTGCGACTCAAATTTATTGCGATTTTTAAACAGAAACATTAAGCACTCATATATATATATATATATATATATATATATATACCCCCGGTTTTAAATTTTTTTTTTTTGGTTTTTTTTTAAAATTAATTCAGTATACAAATGAAGTAATATTAATACTGAAATTAAAATTGATTTGATTATAAATTGATTTTGCTGTATATATGAAAAATATGATTTATTCTGATCTTGAGCAGCCAATACTATACTTTACAAAGAATATAAAAAACAAAATTATACGAAAATGACTTCAATTTCAATGATATTCAAGAGAAAGCATATGAGAACTATGTTTGATCAGTTGCCAAATGCCTCTTCAAAAAGGTTTATAGGTGATCAAAGAATATTCCAAATTTCAAGGAAAAAATGAATATGCATAAATATATATACTCGTGATGGCTTCACCTACATCAAAATCACAGCTCGGTGATAATTAACACCAAATATGGAACCATACCAAGGATGTAATCAAATATAAAAATCATGAAAAATATATATTATCAACTATATTATACCAAATACAGTGTAAGTGATATCATATATTTGTGAAACCCTCATTAATTCGCAATAAACCTTGTCAGAAAAAGTAATCAAATAAGATAGAATTGACATTAATTAATTCAATCCGACACATCACTTGTGGCATTCATTTTTTTTAACAGAACTCCTTAGAAAAATATATTACGAACGACACTGTAATCGATTATCAGATTTACCTAAATAACTCTAAATGCAATTTATTGAACAAACTACGAAGATAACTCAGATATCATACTCTTTGTGAAGAGACATCCAACGTCCTCGTTAAAAATATACTCCAAAATGGTTTATATTTTTTTCTTATGATCAAATATATTTTCACATACCTTTCCTGATGTCACACCAAAATTCACTGATTTGAAATTGATTTCGTAGAAGAAAAGGAAATATGCTCTTAATTCATTAGTTAATTAAACATGAACCAAATCTACTTTATTGAATGATGGCTGACAAGTTTCAGAACACACGTTTACAAGTGCTTGCTATTGTAGCTTGCTCGGAAAAAAGGGACGAGAATCGCCTCTTCATTCCTTTTTAACATCATCTTGCAGTCAGAATGACTGCGTTCGCTAACACTATTCTCAGCCGTGATGACTGTTAGATGTCGCTAAGATTTTCAATAGGGATTGTCGATTGAAATGAATAAATGAATCTTTGAGCATATCAATAAGAAATGTAACAGATATATCGTTACATTAGTTTTGCTCTATCCATCTAAATTATTTTCAGCGCTGCGGCGTTGCCGCTTATATTGAAAAGTAGCAACAACTTTTATATTTTAAATGAAACACTCTGTATATTATTGCATTTTTCGCTTTGATATTGCTTTACGATAATTTTTGTATAATACTTCCCGATACCTATCTCAAGGGGTTTTGAGAAATTCATTGATTTCCTTATTTTTTGTGCAAAACATGGCTTTAATTAAATGTTTAGTACTGCGGTATTTGGACTCGTACAAAGCTGAAATTTTGGGTGTAGTTTACCAATGGTCTGTGCATTAGTTATGTCTAAGGGAATTCGTTCTCCATTATACAGGGTCATCAAAAATTTGTGATTTTTCCGATAGATACAAAAGTGGTTAAAAGCACATTTTTTAAATGGAACACCCTGTATATTATCGAATATTTTGAACGACAATTAAAGTTCCGTTCAAATGATGTATCATGTTCCTATACCTAAATAGTCTGGTTTCTGAAATGAAAGCAAGTTTCTATAAAAATCGGATTATTCTGCCATATTTTGTATTAAATGTCATGGAATACGTCATTATGTAAATTCGACAATTAGTGCATCAATAATAAAACGTTTGCTCGTTCATTACCAAAAATTTGATCCGAAAACAATAAAAATGGAAGGCAATAACTATTCAAACGATGAAATTGTTTATTTTCATGGTCAATGTGATCAAATTATAGCGAGAACATGCAGAAGGTTCTGTAGTGTGTTGAAGTGTATGAATGATAGAATGACGAACTGATTGTACAAAGAATGATTAATATACAGGGTATTCCAAACTCAAAATTTTGTATCCCACAATAAGAAACTGCTATCTAGCCCTTGAAAATATTTTCACGGTTGCAGTGTTGCCACATGTTGAATATTGATTATTTTGTAATTGTTTTGCTACCAAAATGGGACCAACTAGAAATCAAATACCTCCTTGTCATACAGGACTCAAATTCCACTTTCACCCAGAAAACATTGGGTAATTTCAGTAACATAGAATGATTATTCCATATTTTATACAGGGTGTCTGAAAAACATATTCTTGTAGGTGATCTTTGCTAAAACTGAATTGCATCATCTGAGAGTTAGAAAAAAACTCAAGTTTCAGCTGTATCTCCAAAAGTATGAACATTTTGAAGCGAATCATTCCAGATTGATTTAATTTTTTAATCAGATCATTTCAATTGGGTAATATTACCTATTTAGATTTGTTATAGGTACTAAGAAATGAAAATGGTAGTAGTGTGCCGTGACCAGAAAAGAGCCAGACAATCTTTTAGTTTGACAAGCAGTGATTTTCTTGGTGTTTCTGTCAAAGGGATAATAATACATATTCAAATGCAGATATTTTAAATTTTTATAGAAACTTGCTTTTATTTCGGAAACCAGACTATTTAGGTATAAGAATGTCAAGTCAAGTCAAAAGTCAAGTCAAGTCAAAAATAGCTTTATTGTTTAAAAATATAAATTTTGTAACAAAGCATGACAAAAGAACTTGAATAAAAACATAATTAAAACATACCTCATAGTTTTTGTTCAAATTTATACATTTTTCTAGCAGAGCAGGCAATAGAACATATAAATAAAAACCTATAATTGAAAACCTAATTAAGACACAATACTATTTCGTATTCACTTACACACATATATGTATATATAAATCTATAAAAACAACAAGAAACTAAATTTCAGAGAGAAGATAAAAACTCTTCGACAGAATAAAATGGCTGTTCTAAATGATACATCATTTGAAAGGAACTTTAATTGTCTTTCAAGATATTCGGTAATATACAGGGTGTTCCATTTGAAAAATTGTACTTTTCACCATTTTGGTATCTATCGGAAAGATCACAAATTTGGAGAACGAATTCCCTTAGACATAACTAATACACAGGACATTGGTAAACTACACCCAAAATTTTAGCTTTGTACGAGTCTAAATACCGCAGTAATAAACATTTAATTAAAACTTATGTTTTGCACAAAAAATAAAGAAATCAATGAATTTCTCGAAAACCGCTTGAGATAGGTATTTAAAATATCAAAGTTGTTGCTATTTTTCAATATAAGCGGCAACGCCGCTGCGCTGAAAATATTGTAGATCGATAAAACAACACTAATTACCCAAGAAACCAAATTTTCAAAATTATCCTGTGTCCCGTTCTCCAGAAACGTCTAATAGGCCATCGAGTTTGGGACACCCTGTATAAATACACTGGTCTGTACCTTCCAATTCAAATCAAGCAGGTAGAAAGAAAATCATTCAGTATAAATCAGATAAGAGCATTGAAATGCGATGTTTTCAATATGGGAATACCACAGTTATTTCACAACATTGTTTACAATTGCTAAATTTCTGGAAATAAAAAAGGTATGACGAATTCTTGTTGTCATAGCAGAAATATAGTTTGTTCTTTATTTACAAACAATATATGATTTTTGCAATAATAAGGCAGTCAATAATGTGATAATATAGCTTTATGTAAATTCACGAACTATGGACATAAAAGAGTGCATATGTTTTCCAAATAAGGAGGAATATTAAAGAAAAACAACTTTAAAGATCAGTCTTAATTTGCAGAAATTATAAAATTAGTAAAATAAAATTGAGGTGTTCATTCAAAACAATATATTACAGATACTGGCTAAACTTTGAATTTATACTTCATTAGTTGGGTCAGTAAATACATTTCTGTTTTTGTTTGATGTAATGAAAAATTGAAAATATTTGGTTTCCCCTTTTTGTTTAGGCAAAATAGGTTTTTAACACCCACACCATTTAAACACAACACAATAATAAAAAAAAATTAATTAAAAATTAAACCCACGAAATACGGAACTGAAAAGTAAAGAATAAAATGAACCTTCTTAGTCTCAATAACTACACTCCTAAACTAATGTAAGTAACTGATTTCGAAATCCAAATATAATCAACTATGAGGTATACTTTATCTAATAAAAAAAGAATCGTCCAAATCGAAGAACCCAGTACAAAGGTATGCCTGATAGAATCGGTTAACGGACCAGAATTCAGAGGGTGAGTGATCAATATCCTTCATTTTGCTACCCTTAGGGGGGGATTTCATCTTTTATATTCAAATGGGACCAACTTCGAAGTACACCCTATCCTCTGAAAAAAGAATTATGGGAATCGGACGTCGCAGTAAAAAGTTATGTGTGGTAATACATAAAAAAAAAATATATACGCATCGACTAGAAAACCTCCTCCATTTTGGTTTCGTCGGTTAAAAAACAGAATTTTAAACTCATAATCATTCATTCACATCTTATTTATATTATAGGAGACGATAATTTTATTTTATTTGCTTTCTTGAACAGTTTAAAGTTGGTATTAAAATGTCGACATTTGAATTAACTTCAAAATTGTAACATGTAAACATTCTAGTTCAATTTTTTTCTATGGTTCCAAAACTGCAACCAGAGGGAGTGTCTCTAATTTTGATTTTCTATTAAACCTCTAATTTTTGTAAACTATTGGTAGCACTGCTTGTGAATATACCAATATTCCTCAAGCGGAAAATTGTATCCTGTATATAAATAAAGGAGATTTTAGTTTACCTTCCTCTTAGTAGGAAAAAAGCTTTATGAAAGGAGAAATAGGTTTATCAGGGGAAATACCCAAGTTTTATCAATGATCTTAGTGACAATCATTTTAAAGAAATAACTATTTGAGGTTTTCATTGTAAATTGCATATAATAATCAACAGACGAATTGTGGAACAATTCAAAATGTTACATTTCTATGTAAGCATTTAGAAACCACAATCGTTTTCTCTTTTTTCCGATTGTGAAATAGTAATATTATTTTTCCGACTTTAAAGTCTGACATTCTGTTTTCCAATTCTAAATCGCGCCTCCAAATTCAAAATTTAGCCTCCAAATTCAAAATTCCGCCTTCAAACTCTAAATTCCACTTTCAAACTCTAAATTCGAACTCAGAAATATAGTCAGAAATTTCGAGTATTAGGTTGGAATTTCGGAGTTTGAAGTGTTTTTGTGTTTATTGCATCAGATTCCCAATAAAAAGTAGTTATATAAATGATTGGCAATAGGATTATTGATAAAACTTGGTATTTCCCCTGATAAACATGTTACTCAATTGATACAGATAATTTTTCCTTACATTTACTATTTCATAGTACATATCTCTGATAGAAAGCAGTGCATGGAATTATTCAGCTAAGGTGTGGAGTACTATGTCCATTTTCATTTTGATGTCATTTTTGATTGTGTGAGACGACAGCGTCTAGCCAGTCTTGTACTTTTTAACCGACAAAATCAAAAAGGAGCAGGTTCTCTAGTCGACGCGTATATATATATTTTTTTTATGTATGACCAAGCATAACTTTTTACAGAGTAGTTCGTTTTTGATTATTCTTTTTTCATTGGATAGGGGATACTTCGAAGATGGTCCCATTTGGATTTGAAAAAAAAATCCTCCCCTAAGGGTAGCAAAATGGAGGATATCGATCGTTCACCCTCTGAATTTTGGTTCGTTAACCTATTCTATCAGGCATAACTTTGTACTTGGTTGTCCGATTTGGATGATTCTTTTTTTATTAGATAGTGTATACCTCATAGTTGATCATATTTGAACTTGGGATGAAATAATCCACCCCTATGGGTAGAAAAATAGGGGATCCTTGATTTTTCACTTGTGTAGTTGACATTGACAGATTGCTATTGTCTTCATTTTTGTTCTCCTACATCCATCACAATAATTACATTCTATACAAGGATGGAATTATATACAAAGTGATGAAATAAACTACCAGAACTATCAAAAATAATTTATATTATATAACAATAAATAATTAAAGTTGAAAATCATATTATTTAACTGTTAATAATAATAATAATAATAATACTTTATTTGCCACTGCGGTACAATATGTACATATGGTATGTCAATAATTAGTTATAAATATAAAATATAATGTTAACAGGATAAAAACGAATAAAATAGGTAGATGAAGGTCGTACTTAGCAATATAAGTGTATATATAAAAGTCGTGCATATAAACTGCAAATTAAAAACATATGGAAAAAGCGTCATAGATAAGTATAAATACACTTTGAACAATATAAAAAAATTGACAAAAATAAAAAATACGTGCTCAACGGAAATCATCATCCAGGAATTCATCACAACTATAGTAGCATTTCTGCAGCAGCAGCTGCTTCACTCTACCATGAAACACTTTATCAGAGGTAATTTGCTTGATCTCTTCAGGTAATTTATTATACAGAATTATTGCATTATATAAAGGGGATTTTTTATATTTTGTTGTGATTTGGAATACGCAAAAGATCACCATGACGGATATTGTAACTGTGCGCCGTTGCATTTGTTTCTATTTCTTGGATGTTTGATCTAGCAAAAACTATACTTTTAAGAATATATATGGAGGGAGCCGATAGTAATTTTTCCCTAATGAAAACTGAGCGACATATGTGAATATGCCATTGCAAAGTAGATTTCAAGTAGACCTGCTGTGTTCATGCATGATTTCATATGCCTTAAAGCAAAGAAAGCCTTGTTTAGTTTGTTGCAGACATCTTTTATTTGCAGATCCCATGATAGGCTTTCATCCAAATAAGTTCCTAACAATTTTACCTCACTGCTACTCCTGATTTCGTCAATAACCTGTAGGTCATCTGGAACATTTTTTTTTTCTATTATAGAAATTTACTGTTACTGTTTTAGTGGAGTTTAGAATTAGTCTGTTTCGCTGACACCAGGAGCTAAAACCGTCGATTATGCATTTTACCTTACTAAGCAGTACATCAATATTCCCCCCTGCAACTGTGATAGTTGTATCATCTGCAAACATAAGGTAAGGTGGCAGTCTTCCAGATAATCTGGCAAGTCATTTACATACAGCAAAAAGAGCAGAGGTCCAAGCACTGATCCCTGGGGCACTCCAATCTTAACGTCATTGTAACTTGATCTGGAATTTTCACATTTTACTGTCATGGTGCGTCCTTCGAGGTAGGATTTAATCCATTTCAACACGCTATTGGGGAAACTAAGTTGGGATAGTTTAGCAATTAAAAATTCAGGAGACACAGTGTCAAACGCTTTCGTTAAATCAAAAAATAAAGAAAATACAATATTACTCGAATCTAGCTCTTTATAGATAAAATTCAGTAAGTAAGTAAGTAAGTAAGTAATTTATTCATTTCATGTCATTCAATCATTCAGTTACATGTTTTCCCTGCAATTTACAATTCTAATTATCATTAATAATCCTATCATAGAACCATGTATTAAACAATCTGTAGCCACCTAAGCTAGGCTTGTGTCGTGGCTGTTACAGATTGATATTGGTTGTGTTATATAATATATAATAGAATAAAAACATAAAAACTCAAATACGTCGTTTAGTTTTATACTACTGTCTACCTTACTAGGTTTAAAACCGCAGTTGGAGAATTATGGCTAGAGGGGGGTAATAAGAAGATAGAGACAGAGCAGGTTAGCTCAAACATTTTCAAAGATATCCTGCAATTGATCATAATAATTTCTGATGAAAACTTTAAGTTCTTTCTTTAATTGACAGTAATTATTGATATTCTTTATATGGCGTGGTAGCTTATTGTATAATTTCGGGCCAAAATATGTTACAAATTTCTGGTTATGACTCAATCTATAACGTGGTATTGTAATTGCCTGATTGGAGGTCATTCGCGTATTGTATTTATGTGTAATAATGTTAATGGGGTTACTGCAAATCCATAATAAACAGTTATAAGCATATAATTTTCTGACTTTGAACAAACCACCTAAAGTAGTTCTGTAGAATATCTCCTATCCTTCTTCAAGGCGATTTTGATCAGTGTGTTTTGTATTACGTCAAGATTATGTAGTGATGTTTTAAATAAGCTAAGATGCAGTATCTAATTATCGACTCCACCAAAGCACCGTACACCGTCAATATGACATCTCTACTTAAGATACTCCTTAGTTGGTAAAATTTTCGAATTAGTTTGCGGAGTTTTTTACTATGTGATCTATGTGATCATTCCACGTAGAAATTGGTCGATCATGACGCCAAATATCTGATAGTATTTGTTTTACATATTCGGGAACATCCACAGTTTTGGTTTTCTGTACACGTATATTTGTGAATCAGTAAGGAAGTCTTCGTCAGGTTGGTCTTTTCTTGTTGAAGAAAGTTATAAATTTAGTTTTGTCTATGTTGAGACTCAATAGATTGTTACTTAGCCAGTTATATATCATTTTCATTCCTTTATTTGCATTTTCGTATGTTTCATTCCAAGTTCGACCACGAATACTACAGCAGTATCATCGGTAAGATAATAGTTTTCCTTCGAAATTGCTGATATTAAAAATGTTGTTTACATAGAGCAAAAATAAAATAGGGCCTATTACTGTTCCCTGAGGTACGCCCATGCTGACGGGTAGCGGATTACTATATGAGTCATTAATTTTACTATCTGAATTCTGTTAGATAAGTAATCTTTGAAAATTTCGAGCGCATTCCTCTAACTCCAATATCCTGCAACCGCTGAAAAAGGATATCATGATTGACGGTGTCGAATGCCTTGGCTAAGTCTAAAAATACAGTGATGCATTTTTCCTGATCCTGAAAACAACTGAAAACATTGTTTACCAATTCAAAACTGCACCTTCAGTCGATAAATTTTCTCTGAATCCATATTGAGATTTGGGAGAATCCCATTTATATTACAATAATCAACTAGTCTATTTTTAAACACTTTTCAAATATTTTAGCAAAGTTATTGATTACTGTTATTGGTCTGTAGTTATTTGTTTTATGTTTATCCCCGATTTATAAATCGGAGTTGTGATAGAATCTTTGAAAGCGGAAGGAATTTTACCAGTCAAAAAATTGAGTTGAAGATATGACATAATGGCTTTAATAGATACTTTTGAAATGTTTTACGAAGAATACTGAAATTTTATCTGGACCAGGTGAGGTATTATTTTTCAAACCAGCGATTATATTCATAATTTCATTTTCAGTTACAGCATGCAAGAATAACGAATTTTTAATGCTTCTTTTAATTTCCGATGTTGGCTGGGCCGGTTTTCTATATTTTTTCGACATATTTTCACCCACATTTATAAAGAAAGAGTTGAATTCATCTGCTACTTCTTTATCTGATCTACATTTTCGGTTACTGTTGTTAATTATGTCATATTTCCTGTTATTGCTAAGAGTGTTTTCATTAGTAATATCTTTAATCGTTTCCCATAATTTTTTTGGTATTTTTTCCGGCTTCATTAATTTTATATTTGTAATATTCGTTTTTGTTGTCCTGATTAAGTTGCATAGAAAGTTTCTGTAGCATTTATATTCATTTTATGTTCTTCTGAAGGTTTCTTTACTGATTTTTGTTTGAGGTAATCCCTATGCTTTATTGAATTGAGTAAGCAAGCGTCATCCAAGGTTTCAACTTGGTGTGGTTTCTTGAATTATTTGATTTAATTTGTGTACTTTTATCGATATGTAGTAATATTTGGTTGATAAAACATGTGAATGCTAGTTCTGGTACATCCGTTTGGAATACTGTTTCCCAAGTTTCAGTGCACAAGAAGTGTTTCAATTTATTGTTGTTGACGTAAGAGTGGGATATCGCGGGAGTTTCGTCTTTGGATTTTTTTGTATTACCAGTTTTAATAGATAGTAGTAAGGTGTCATGGTCACTTATGTCAGTTTTGAAAATATATGTCTTTATTTCCATTTTCTTATATGTATTTTTGTTCTTAATTTTAATATATATGTGATCAATCAAACTTGGACCTCTCGTTGGCTTGTTTAGAAAAGAAAAAAATCCTATCTCTGCCAGCATACATATGTATCTATTAACCGCAGTTTCTGCTAAGTTCAAAGTATTTACATTAATGTCGCCCATGAATATGTTCACATCGCTCATATTTTGGGTTGAGAAATAGCTTTCTAAATCCAATAAATATATATCCAAATTTGTTGAGGGGGGCCTATAGGAGCATGTCAATGAGTATGTGATGTTATTGATTTCATATAAGATTTCCATTAGATTGACTTCAGATAAGTGCTTTATGGTTGCTGAGTACGTAATGTTACTATTTATGTATACTATTACACCATCGTTTTTAAACTGTGATTTATTATATAAAATATCGAAATTGGGGATTTTAAAGTTTTCGAAGTCTTGCAGTATCCATGTTTCGCATAAGATTATTATATCCATATTTTTTGTTTGTATATTTTCCAAGTATATTAGAAGTTCATCAAAATTTTTGTTTAAACTCCTGATGTTAAAGTGAAATATGTTAAAAATTTGCTCACCACTCCATTGATTTTTACTCTCTTCGAAATTTTGACAAACTGTTGTTTCCATCTCCTCATCATTCTCCATCAATAAGTAAGTAAGTAAGTAAGTGATATGTTGCAGTTTCTATTGATTTACTCTTTCTGAATCCATGTTGTTCTTTGCACAGTATATTATTTAACTCCAAATAGTTAGTAATCCTGTTTGATAGTATCTTTTAAAAATTTTTGCCTATAATTATTGACATCAGAATGATCTCCTTTTTTGAAAAAGGATGGCGCCTTTCGACGCCATCGATACATACGGATATATTGCTTCAGTACGCTGTTAGCTCGTGAGAGAAGTGGTTGTGCCGTCGTTAGCCTGTAGTATAAGAGCGATATATACGAAAAATTGTCTCGGTTCGAGTTCACCATGATAAAAAAAAACAAAAATAATATACAGTACAATAATTTTATGGGGGGAATTGATAAAAAAGATCAAATGATGTCATACTACCCATGTGAGAGGAAGACTATGCGATGGTATAAGAAACTGGGTATACATGAGCCTAATCAATTTTTTTATATAAAAAATATGTGAGTCCAAGAAGTTCACTATATGATTATAGACTACAATTGTTGGAAAAATTATTACCTGAAACAGAAGATCGAAATATTCAGAGAAGGCAAATGCTAGCAACGCATATTCCACAGACCACTTATTGGGACGTTGTTTGCCCTCTGATGTTTAAACCAAGTTGATAAAGCTTCTTCCATAACTTTATGTTCAGATGTCCTCGATCGTTTAATTTTCAAAGAGTTGTTCTCGAAAAGAGCTTTTATTTTATCTCTATCCTTCCAAATCGTTGATATCGTAGAGTGTGAGACTCCACATTCCTTTGCAATTTCACTATTTGACTCGCCATTTTCTAATCTCCATATAATATGTGATTTTTCTTCAATATTAAACACTTTCCTATTTCTTTTTTGCGACATAGTAACGCGTAAACACACGATCTAAACCAAAAGCAACAGCTTCAATTGTTTGTCACCAATAACTAGAATAACAGGACTTAGTGCGTAAGTATACCGAATACGTATTATTTGTTATTAGGTATGATCGCTTGTTGCAATTATTCAGAAAAATAGTGAAAATAAAGTGAAAGTGTGTGGTATCAAATTATTCGTAAGAAAATGACCTTTTACAAAAAGCCGACAAGCCACCCCCTTTCCATTTGACAAAATCAAGTTAACTGGAAAAATTCATATTCGCAACTTTTAAATAATTTCTAAAACGACTGTGAAGTCATAAGCCTCAAAGTCGTATTTTTCCCATGTTACTCGATCAAGAATGAAGCGATTTACACAATCCATGGCATTCTAGATCGAAAAATGAAAATTGGATTAAAAATGACTTTATTTGTCAAATATTGACAAGTGAGGTGTTGTTGGATTTAGAATGTCATTCTCGATCGAAATAAGTAAAAATATATAGGATGTCCCATATAAAAATCGAAAGTTGGGGTCATTTCCGATCAAACCGGAATTACGGCAAAGCAAGTAAATATGTCAACAAATGTAAATTAAACTATAATACGCAACCCCCAAATTTCGTTTTTCTATCATCAATAATAAAAATGTTATAGGGGTGAGTCACCTTGGAGAATCACCCGGTATATTTGTCTTGATGTTTGCCTATGTATTGTCTTGATTTTTTCCTGAAAATGCTTTGTTTTTTATGTTTCTAATAACTTGTGGTAATGTGTTGAATATTTTTCGGGGCAGGTGTTGTTATGATTTTATATTCAATAACCATTTTTAAGACAATTTTTCCGTTTCTGAGCCTGTACACCTTCAAGTGTTTTCAATTAATAAGTATGTCTCAGATGCTGAAAATAAATCGAAAGCAAGCTGGCGCTTGATAAATTTCGAAAGGAACAATTCTAAGTGTAAATGCGACACTTCAACGGACAAACTATTGTCTGATGATTTCGTTGAATTTTTTTCCAACGTGGCCGAAGATATAATCAAATCTTTACCACATGTACCCACCACAACATTCCTAAATTACAAAAATTTTCCCGCTCCATCTTCCTCATTTTTCATGCAGCCTGTAACAATTTCTGATGTCAGAGAAGCTATCTTATCTCTGAAAAACTCAAGATGCCTAGATTTCCATGAACTTAGTAGCAGAATCTTAAAAGAAACTATTGATACAATTGCAGAGCCTCTAACAAACCTAATTAATCAAATTTTCGAAACTGGTAAATTTCCAGATATTTTCAAATACTCCAAAATCATTCCGCTTTTCAAAAAAGGGAATAGGGATGAAACTGATAATTATAGACCCATTTCTATCATCAGTATTTTTCGAAACTGATTGAAATTATCTTAAAGCAAAGATTATCCAAGTACTTCAAGACAGCAAGTTTTTAGTAATGAACAATTTGGCTTTCGAAAAATCATTCAACAACAAGTGCAACAATGAGGGTGGTTGAGCAAATAGTTCGGGTCTTGAACAGGGAAATCATGTGGGTATTACTCTCTGCGATTTATCTAAAGCTTTTGATTGTGTTTCCCATGAAATCCTTCTTGAAAAACTCAGCTACTCAGAATCAGAGGTATCACTCTCACACTTATTGAATCGTATTTGACAAATCGTTTCAAGCTGTATTTTTCAATAACAATTGTCCAGTTTTAGGGACGTTAAATTTGGTGTCCCACAGGGTTCGGTCCTGGGCCCACTGTTTTTTGTAATTTATATTAATGATCTTCCTTCCTTTTGGCCCCAAATGAAAGTGTTCTATATGCAGATGACACTACTTTAATTTATTCTCATGAGGAATATAATTCCCTAGAAAGCGTATTGGAAGAAATTGAAGAGAAAGCTGAACAGTGGTTCATAGCTAACAAGCTGAAATTAAACAACAATAAATCACAAAACTTGATAATCTCTACCAGGAAACCCATCCCAGAGGATAAAAATGTGAAGCTACTAGGATTCATTTTGGACGATAAGCTAATCTGGACCGAGCACGCCAGGCACCTTAATTTGACACTGTCGCCTCTCTTTCTGTATTCGACAACTCAGACATTGCACAAATATAAACACCCTGAGATCAGTTTATTTTTCTTTATTCCATTCTCATCTTAATTATGGCATTGTAGTTTGGGGAAACTCATCTGCAGTTTCTAGCGTTTTCCGACAACAAAAAAAAGCTATTAGAATTCTGTGCAATGCAAATTATAGAGAAACCTGCCGACCACTGTTTAAAAATTTAAAAATCATGACTCTTCCTTCCATTTACATTTGGAATACTTTGATAGAAATTCACAAAAGAATTCCCACATTAATAACACAATCAGACATTCACCAACACAACACCAGAGGTGCAGATATAATAAGAGGACCTAGACATAGGCTCAGTAAATCCCAAAATAATTCACTGAATTTGAACGTCTACAACATTCTTCCAGGAGAAGTTAGAAAATTAGGAACGTTTGCTTTCAATAAAACAATAAAATTATTTTTGCTCGAAAACCCCTTCTACTCTCTTGAGGAATATGTTAAATGTGTAAGGCAAGGTGTAACTATGCTCAGGGAATCATGACTTGTCAATAACTTTTCAATTATTTTAAATGGTTGATGATATGATTGATCGACTTATGCTCAAGTTCTTGTATGTGATGTCTATTATGTCTGGAATAGCATATTGATGCTCTATTGTGTTCATTTTGTTTTATTTATTTATTTACACATATTTTGACACAAACTTTTTTACTACTTGTGAACTACAATTTTACAATTTTTTTAACTGTGACCTGTCATAAATGTATTTTGTGTACATAGCATGATTAATAAAGTATCTAAAGTATCTATCTATCTATCTTAATAAAGTATCTATCTATCTATCTATCTATTACCGTAGGCCCCGGGTGGTCACGAGCTGATTGTCGATTATTGGGAACTGATTGGATTGGCTCCACCAGGTGGAGCCGAATCGATACTGAATGAACAAGCTCTTCCCGATGTCCAGGCTGAAAACCGCCACATAATGATAAGAGGGGAGAACACCTCGAAAGTCCTCAGGATCAGATCCGTACTCTTACAAGCATTCAGGTGAATTTTGAAAGTCATTCTATGTACAGTGAATCCCAATGAAAATGTATCTGGAAAGCCTCCTATAAAGCAATTGGCGATTTTTTCATTGAAAATGAACCTTTTCCACTTTGGGATTGTTATATTTTTATTCCCGCTTTTAAGGGAATTACAATTTTTTCAATACTTCAAGAGCATCTGTTTTCTTGAGAAAATTTATGTTGAGTGTATTCAAGCTTATCTTATCCATAAAAGAAGTTTTTTTAATAAGCTAACTCTTCTATTTTAAGATTTAATGTTTACAAAATTATCTGAACATGTTGAATATTTTCCTCATTTCCAGCGATTTTTTTAGTATTCACAGAAGTTGCAAAATTATTGAATCAAGAGATAATTTTCCTTTTTTTCTCGAAATTTTAAACACAGCCGAAAATATTAATCGAAATCATCAATGACTAAAAGGAAAAATAATTCATTGGATATTTTTAATGAATTGTTGAACACTTCAAGGAGGTTTTTCTTGTACAAAATAAACCCATCTAAATGATCTATCTGCCTCCATCTCCAATATCATGGAAATTTGATGTATTTACGTATTTTTTCCTGTTGAAAACGAATCTGCAACTGAAAATCTGCAATCTCAAATATTTTTGGAGTTACCACCTTCCAAAAGTTACTAAAAGTCATCTTTGCAAATGCAAATAATAATATTATTAATTACACTAGGCAGGATCATAACATTCCACTACCAATTCCATCTACAAGTCATATAAAAAATTTCATTTATTTATAATGCAAAAAAAAATGTTTAACCACCTACCAAGTACAATTAAAAACACTAATAATTTTTAAGACTTTTAAAAGGGAAGCCAAAAATGTTTTTTTATCTAAAGCTTATTATTACTCTGTAGAAGAATTCTTTGAAGACAGATTTTAATTTGTTTCAGTTTATCTGTGCGTTTTCTATTGTTTTTGTTTTGTTATAATTATTGTTTAAGGTTTAATTGATTGCTAAGACTTTTTATGAGATCTTTATCTTTAACAATAAAGCATGTTTTGAATTTGAATTTCTACCTTCTCGTTTCTCAATAATAGCCATTCAATCACAGTTCGTTAATATTTATTTTACCTTTAAATGTAATACTTTCATAAAAAGAAAAAGTCTATTTTACCGAAACATGAACACAATCATTTTGACAAAATCAACAAACTGTTAGAGGAGGGAATATTCAAATATGGAAATCAAATAAACAACAACAAAATGTAATTATAATCGTTATTATTTGTGAAAATATAATCTGGAAAAGTGACCCTTATCAATCTTTGAAGGGCCATAAATCCGAACATATCGATTTGTATTCAGGGAAAAATACGAGAGCACCCAACATTTCATTGAAATGGTAGGTGAAGGCATATAACAGCAAATTTACCATTACCAATACAGCTCTCTTCAAAATGATTTTTATCGGTTTTACAGAGATCACTACCTTGACAGAGGATATTGTGAAATCACTCCACCATCTATAGTACAAACTCAAGTGGAGGGAGGATCTACCCTTTTCAAAATGGATTATTTTGGGTGAGTTGCAATACAAATCCACTCTTTCTAATTTTTCAAATTTAAAAATATTTGTTTAACATTATGTATGAAGAGTAAGAATGCTGTTTGACTTTTTGACCATACTTTATGTTGCACCTTGTATAATAACTATGCTTGCATGCACATTTTCTTTCAGACCTCATTCAGCCCATATCTTTAAAACTGTAGCAGTCATATTTTTTTTTATTTTTTTTTCATTCACATGATTATGATTTCCGAGATGTTTGCAAAAACTTCATTTAATCCACTATAATTTATTTTCGAGGGTGCTTTTGAAGTGGACTTTTGAGGTTCAGTTTGGAAAAACGCCACGCAAAAACACAACTTGTTCATATTTTTGTTGAATAGTTGTCCAGTTTTACTGGGCTATATTGTTCCAATACAACTAGGAAATGCATGAAATAATCCAGTATGTTTTTTTCAGAGATGCATATTTTATTTCAGAATTTTTGAAACTGTTGATTTTATGGAAAAAACTCGTGATTTTGACTAGCTTTTATTTAGTTTCACCTGTCCCTATGTGTGTAATCAAATCTTACAAGTTGAATTTGACCCATTTAGGGTTGGGGGCTTCAAGATGGCGGACGAGATTTGTGTTTATGGTCCGATTCGGTTCAAAATTGATATGTGGGAGTTTTCAGGGTCGAAGATTATGATTTTTTTTTGTCAAAATTCATAAAATCAAAATGCCTCCAAGATGGCCGACGAGTTTTGTAATTATGGTCCGATTCGATTCAACATTGGTATGTGGGGGATTTTGGGGCCAAAGTGTATGAAATTTTTGTTAGAATCCATAAAATATTTTTTTTTTGTAAAAATCTATAAAGTCAAAATGGCGGCTCCAAGATTGCGGACGATCTCTGTGATTATGGTCCTATTTTATTTAAAATTGGTATGTGAGGGTTTTTGGGGTCAAAGATTATGAATTTTTGTCAAAATGCATAAAATTAAAATGGCGGCTCCAAGATGGCGGACGATCTCTGTGATTATGGTCCGATTTATAAATTCAAGATGGCGACGAGTTTTGTAGTCATGTTCCGATTCTATTCAAAATTGGTATGTGGGGGTTTTTGTGGTCGGAGATTATGAATTTGTTGTCAAAATTCATAAATTCAAGATGGCGGCTCCAAGATGCTGGACAAGTTTTGTGATTATGGACCGTTTCTATTCAATATTCAGCGAAAATTTATCAAACACCTTTGGTATAAGACCGATGGTATTTATCCAGATAGAGGATTACCTCGATTAACACTATCAAGCAGATTTGAAATCTTATTGGTTTCCCGCCGTACTTTTAGTGGTGTAGTTTTTCTATACAAATTACTCAATAACAAACTTGATTGTCCTCATTTACTATGTCTCATTGATATACATGTTCCTCGATTGCCAGTGAGAGACAAATCTTTCTTTTATCTTCACACACTTCATTCTAACTTACTTCGATTCTCACCCATGTATAGAATTTGTTCAGATTATATGTCTTTTCAAGATTCCTTTGATATTCTCCATTGTAAAGTTGCTGATTTAAAATGAGCATTGCTGGAGAATTTCATACTGTTATACTGACTGGTAGTAGGCAAATCACTATATAAACTTTTTTCTTCAATCACAAGAAGTTTTTTGCAGTGTATGTACTGATTTGCATATCTCTCTCCAATTGATAGAGTTAATTGTTTTGATTTTTATTCTATAGATTAATTCATACTATATCTAATGTATTTTTTGTACTGTTCATTTTTCCCATCCTGTAATTGGCTTCGGCTGTTGGATGGTGTATGAATAAAATAAAATAAAAAATAAAGTTGGTATGTCGGGGTTTTTGGGGTCGGAGATTATGAATTTAGTCGAAGCTTATTGATTTTTTGTCAAAATTAATAATTGTAAAATGGCAGCTCCAGGATGGCAGACGAGTTGATCTTTAGATGTTCTCTTCATTGAAGAACTATATAGCTCAGAACTTACAGGAAAAAGGCCTCATAATAACGATGCTTTTATTAAAATGCATAGATTAAGGTGTTCTTACTAAAAAGCACAAAATGAAATAATTTATAAAAAACCTTTTAAAAGACAAGCTTTTATTCAAATGCACTAAAAAGTAAAAAATAATTGCTTTCGATGTGCAATGTAGGTTATTCCGTGAGTAAGCTTGTCGCTTTTGTATTTGAACTGAAAACTTTGCGCGACAATCTCCTGAATCTATAACTCACGGAATAATCTATGTCTCACATCTAAATAATTATTAGGTAGGTGAGAAATCATACAGTCTAACTCCACCAAAAAATAATTTTAATACCAATGAGGCACGAAGATTTACATCAGGAACTGGATATGTTTCGAAGGATTAATCCTTCATCATCAGCAAAATGGAAAGGGTTACAAGCAGATCTAAAAGGGAAGTAAAATGTTACAATTACAAGGGGCAAAAGTTAAGAGAAAAATAACCTACTATTGTATGTTGGACAAAATTATGAAGAACGACCCTGAAAACTACAATAACGTAACATTATTGTGTCTGCATCTAGGGTTCACTAATGGTAGGGACCGTGGTTAGTCCTAACAAACAACAGATTTCTCACCTACCTAGTAATATCACCTCCACTGTATTAGATGGATCGCCTCCGTTGGATAAAGCAATTATTATTTTTTACTTTTTAGCGTATTTGGATAAAAGCTTGTTTTTGAAAAGGTTTTTTATTACTTATTTTATTTTCATCAATATTCATAATATCTGATACATTTGCGAAAACTTTTTTCAACTCATGATCATTTTTTCAAGGGTGGCTTTTGAAGGGGTTTTTAAGGTACATTTTGAATCACCAAAAAAGCTCCACATAAAAACCTAACTTGTTCATATACTTCTTGAATAGTTGAAGTCAAATTTCACTGGGCCATATTGTTCCAAAATAACTGGAAAATGCCTGAAATAGTTTGGCATTTTCTTCAAGACCCAATTTAGCCTATGTCTTTGAAACTGTCGAGTCATGATTTCATATTGTATTTTTTTCTTCAAAATTTATTATTTCTGTGATTTCTGTGAAAACTTTATGTAGCCCACGATTTTTTTCTGGGGGTGCTCTTGAAGGGGACTTTTGAGTTTGGAAAATAAAAAAAAGCACAGCATAAAACCCCTGCTTTTTTATTTATTGGAAAATTGAAATGTAATTTTACTGAGCTATATTGTTCCAATAAATCTTGGAAATACATGAAATATCAGTTTTTTCAGGGGTGCACATTATCTTTCAGACCACATAAAGCCTTTATCTTCGAAACTCTTGATTTAAGGGAAATAGTCATCATTTCCTTGTAGCAAACTCCAGGTTTTATTTTGACTTTTCATAATTTCCGACGCATTTGTAAAAACTTAATTTGACCCAATTTATTTTTTAAGTTTGATTTTGGAAGCGGCTTTTGAGGTTCAGTTGAAACACCAAAAAAAGCTCCAACCAAAAACATAGCCTGTTCATATATTGGTTGAATTGTTGAAGTCCAATTTCACTGGGCTATATTGTTCCAGTACAACTAGGAAATGCATGAAATGGCATTTTTTTTTACTTTCCAGTGAAGAAGCATTCTTGACACAGAGTTCTCAGCTTTACCTAGAAACATGTTTACCATCGATGGGAGATGTATATTGTATAGCTGAAAGTTTTAGAGCTGAACAGAGTAGGACGAGAAGGCATTTAGCAGAGTGAGTTATTATCACGGAACTGTTTGTACTTATTGATATTTGATTTTTTTCAAATTTCAGATATAGCCATGTAGAAGCAGAATGTCCCTTCATAACGTTCGAGGATCTCCTGAACCGCTTGGAGGATTTGATCTGTGATGTAGTCGACAGAGTACTGAAGTCTCCTTACGGTCACATCGTTAAGGAGCTCAACCCGAACTTCCAAGTACCCACGAGACCATTCCTCAGGATGAACTATTCCGAAGCCATCGAGTATTTGAAGAAAAACAATATCACGAAGGAGGACGGCACGTTTTACGAGTTCGGAGAGGTGATTCTTAATCTAAAGTCATTATTGTTATTATTATTTATTTTTGGTTTTAGGACATTCCGGAGATGCCCGAAAGGAAAATGACCGATCAGATCAACAAACCCATCATGCTGTGCCGCTTCCCGGCCAACATCAAATCCTTCTACATGAGCAAATGTCCCGAAGACAAGAGGCTCACTGAGAGCGTGGACGTTCTATTGCCCAACGTCGGGGAAATAGTCGGGGGATCCATGAGGATTTGGGATATCGAGGAATTGTTGGAGGGGTAAGTGTATTTATTGTGGGATCCGCGAATATTTAAATCTGGGGTGCCCCAAGAACCAGTTTTAGGGCCACATCCATTTAATGTGTATGTTAATTGTCTGGTGTCGGTAACTTTATCAGCTTAAATGAGAATTGGTGTTTTCTGGAAGTATTGGCAATTTTTCTTCAAGTTTGAAAATTGAATTGCTTTCTCTTCATGTCATGGGAGTGTAGGACACAGGATTCTTGAAGCAAGATGATTTCTGGCAAGAAAATCAACCAATTGTGGTTCTCAGGGGTCAGTTTTAAAGTCACTCTTAAGATGTTGATAAATTATATAATATAATTATTCTGTTCTTAAGCATGTGGTTATGGTATTGATATTTAGAAAGGGTGATGCAGCTGAGGTAACCCAACTTATCGACCAATAACTATATTACCGATATTCTCCAAAATATTTTAGAAATGCTTGGCTTTGAAAATATCACCTTATTTTGAATCTAACAAGTTATTCTCAGAACATCATTTCGGTTTTAGGAAAAATCTAAGCACCATCTTGGGGATATTAGATCTGGTAGAGGCCATTCGGGGGGTTTCGAAGATCGGGAGTACATGTCGGGCATGTTTTGCGATCTGATTAAGGCGTTCGACTGCGTCTCCCATGAGATATTGCTGCTGAAGCTAAAGCAGTATAATTTTGAAAATAATCTCTCAAATCGATATCAGGCTGTGCAGGTGGCTGGTGTGAAGTCTGTGTAGAGGAAATCAAGTGTCGGGGTTCAGGGATCATCAAAAATGAAAACTGAATTTGGTTTGGCATCAGAGGGTTTCACAATGTCTGCATTATTGCTGAATGTGAAGAAGCCCAATCCTTTTATTGGCGCTAAAATATTGCACAACGACTTTGAATACAGATAAACGTTTGCAAGTCGCAATCCTTTTGGATGTGTCAGTAGAGATATCATGGCATTTGTCTTTCCGCAATTTGAAGGACCGATGATTAGCGAGCGAACAGATGATGGAAGTAGTGGGCCATGTCTCAATGAGTTCGTCCAATTTAATCCAGTCCCGATTTCACATCCAAATTATCTACTGCAAACTCTTCTTTTTCCTTGACAATGCACATTGTTTGACGGTTTGATACTTATTAATGGGAGATGCGTGAGATACGTTTCATTTAAATGTCTAACAGAAAAACAATTTGTTCATCTTGACTGGTAGAATATGAATACTTTTTTCTATGGTTATCCCAAACGGTCAGGAATTCGGATGGTTTGGCGTTTTTTTTCAGATAGATAGAGGAATACCATGATATAATGCGGTGATTCTGAAAATAGGTTTATTTTTTCGATCAGAGCAAAATCCAAGCTTATCATTTCTAGTACTAGTCGTTGAAATTATTGAATCATTTTCCATATCCATATGCTAACTTTCGGACCGACTCTAACTGGAAAATGGATTTCCCAGGAAGGTCGTCTTTTTTGAGACCATTTGAAACAAACAAATATTTATGTATGTAAACTGTGATTTTCAGCGAATTTGAAGAGAACTTGTGTTTGAATAGTCAACATGTGTTTTGCTACAAGTTTTTTTTAAACGAACAATAATGAAGCTGTAGAAGTGTTTCCATCTCAAGTAGCACTCACTGTATATATTTTTTAATGTTTTCAAATTGAAGCTTTTTCTAACAATATTTTTTGTTTTAATAATTTTTTCAGGTATAAAAAAGAGGGAATCGACCCTGCTCCCTACTTCTGGTACACCGACCAAAGAAAATATGGAACCTGTCCCCATGGGGGCTACGGTTTGGGTCTGGAGAGGTTTGTTTGTTGGCTGTTGAACAGATACCACATTAGAGAAGTCTGTCTCTATCCACGTTATCTCAACCACTGTAAACCATAATTCCTTAATATTTTATTGTGCATTCATCATATAAAATTGCATTTATTATTTTTCCATGTATTGAATGATGCCAGCTTTTTCTTTGTTGATTTAATGGGGCAATAAAGTATAATAGCTTCTTCTTGTTTTATTGTGATTCTTCTGATGCAATTGTGAAAGGTGAAATTACACCAAAACGACAGTTCATCGTGTTATGGAAGGATATACAGTGCCTTTCAGAAGGGACCCACCAAAGGAAAATGTTTGGTTTCTATTGTGTAATGTAAACATGTGCTTAAACGGGGTGAAAGGAAATACCAGCACCAACTTGATCAGAAAGTCCAGGCCATTGGAAGAAAACAAAATAAATCAAAACTGTGCTTTATTGTCCAAGAAATAGTCCTTATTGACAAAGCGATGAGAGTAATAACTTGTGGTAAGATCATAGTGTCATATATATATAAAAGTTAGATGTAAATAAGTATATGTGAGTATATAATGTAAAGTGTAAAAATATAGTTCAAATGTAGAAATAAATATTATAAAGTAATGTTACAATAAAATAAAGTTAGGTTAAAAAGGGGAAACAAAGAATTACATTACAAAACATAAGGACTAGGTTATTGATGTCCGAAATTTTCATTATAGTATTCCAGCAGGTCATAGTATGCCTTTGGCGTGAGGAAGTCTTTTACTGCCTTTCTAAAGTGTTTAGGATTATTTAATACTTTTAAATATTCTGGCAGGTGGTTATATAATTTCCTGCTTTCATATATAATTGAATTTTTTGTTAGAGTTGTTTTTGGCAGGCTAAGGTTGTTACGGTTGTTACTTCGGGTGCTCACGTGAGTGCGAGTCATATTTGTGCTTGAAGACTGTTTGTTTTGAATCAAACAGGCAGTTTCCAAAATGAAAATACTAGTTATGGTAAGAATTTTTTGGGAGATAAACAGCGGTCTACAGTGGTCTCTTGCTTTAGCCCTACACATGTACCTGATGGCCCTTTTTTGTTGGACAAAAATAGATTGTAATAAATGCAGGAAACATGGTTGCAACAAATAGTTGTTTCCATTTATCGTGAACTTCTCTGGCCAACAAAACCAAAGCATTTCTTGCTGGAATAAATTCCTTTCTTTTTCGTGGAAAAAAAATAGCGAAAATTATTGAAATGTAGAAATCAATTCCATAAATAGAAAGGAACTTCAACTCTGCTTTTATTCTCCAAAAAGGGCAATAATGTATGTATGTAAATCAACAAGGACAACGTCATGTAACCTCTCTTTGTTCAACAAAGGATCCTAACATTGCCAAGACTTTTCATTCTTGAGGTCTCTCTCATCCATAAATATAACTTAAATTGCAACCAACAACACCATCATAATAATAATAATGTTTTTTTCAATATATAGTAGTAGAGGTACATTTCAGAGTAAGACCAGGAAATAAACAGTGAAGACAGCCGCTGAAAGTAGATAACTACTTGTTTGCGGTAATATAAAAAAATTGAATGAATTACGGTAAACTAGAAACAAATGTAGGATTTTACAAAAATATGTACATTAACTAAACTTATGAGGAGGATAATTTCTCCGACTAATGCTATTTTTCTTTTATACTGATTGATTTTATTGATAGTTCAGTTCAGGTAATAAACGTTTTTAAGATCAATAAGGCTATGAATATATATCCTGGATTTATTGATAATCCAATTTTTGGATTGTTTTTTGAAAAGTAATAAAGAATTTGAAAAAATGTAAGTCGTAAGGCAAAGTATTGTATACTCGAGGAGCAAGGAAAAGGTAACTTTGAGCAATAGTTTTGGAAACTTGTGGAACTCTAGTAGAAGTAGTATTTCTATTCCTTGTGGAATACCCATGTTGGAGACTCACCAACTCATATTTATGCTTGTGCTGATTAACACGTACGTTGCCACTGGCTCTCATAAGAGCCAGGTCGACACAATGAATGTGCCACCGACTCTTTAAAGAGCCGCCAACTTTTGCTGTTTATAAAGTAGATGTATTAGTTCGGCACTGAAGTCTAACGTGTGTGATGGTGTAGGCACTGCGTAAAAGTATTATTTTATTCGATAATGAATCTGTTTTTTTTTTAAGTTGGTAGTCGTGTTTAAAAATGACCGATGAGAGTGTACCTTCTAATCCAAATAAGCTAGAATTAGCAAGAAATATTACACAATTATTAGTTATTTTAGAAAAGTCTGACTGTGATGAGTTTGACGACGTGGAGTCAGTGGTGTCCATGCATGGGGTGGGATTCTAGTGATGACGGGGAATTAAGTGCAGATAACATACAACAAAATACTGACGACGCCGACCAACAACCAAATATTGCAATGAGTAACAATAATAATAATAACATCTTTATTTGAAATAGGAAACCTAATATACATAACTATGAGTAAAAAATATTTATAAGAATATTTCTAAAAAAAATTGCAAAGTCATACATTCAAAAATTCAAGGTAACATGTAAATAGATAAATTATATAATTATTGCAATACAAATTTTTGGTTTGGTTATAGATTGCTTATATCGACCAACAAAATAGTGAAATCGTATGATTGAAAATACTAAATGATTAATGACAATGAATTATACCTATAATAATACTTATACAATTGAAGTTTCTATCACTATTACAGCATTTAATTCTTTTACTTATTTTATATTTATTTATTTTTTACAAATTCTTTTAGTGCTGTTTTAAAATTTTCCAAGTTGGTTAATTTTTTTAATATTTCAGGTAATTCATTGAATTTTTGGAAACCTTTAAAATGATACGAAAGGTACAAATGTTGACTGGAAAACAAACCCCCAAGACATGAATAATGTTCCCTTTTTGAAAAAAGAAAGTTTGCTTGTTCCTCCGATTGTAAATATTCCTATAGGCTATTTTAGACATATAGTTACAGATCAGTTTCTTCAAGAAGTTGTCGAACAAACAAACGAAAATGCAATCAACGATTTTTTATCCAAGTCCACTAAAGAACAGTCTCGTATATGCTTTTGGAAGGACCTTACAGTGACCGAACTATTGGTTTTTTGGGGGCGTTCTTTCATATGGGAAATGTTAGGCTAAGGCGTTTTCAAGGTTATTGGAAAAATGACCCTTTTTTTCATTGTAAGGCAATAGCAAACAGTATCAGTCAAAATCGCTATTTAGTTATTTTGCGCTCTCTGCATTTTGCAAAAAATCTAAATGTTGGAAAACCACTTTTTTATGAACATCCTGTTTATATTTTCAACAAATCACTTTTATGTTTTGATGTAATACATTGTTTATTTTTGTAAAGGATTTCTGTTTTTTTTAGTTGATTAGATTTGAGTAGTGATTTTGTATGTTCTAAAGAAAAGTGTTCTTTGTCGAAAAAAAATCAAACCTTTTGTTAGTTTCAAGTATTTTTATTTTGTTACTTGTACGAGAATGAGCATATTTTTTGTGTTTTGTAAAAAATGTAGTTTTTACAAGTTTTCAGTTATTTCGTGTTGGTGATTTTATAGAAAATAAATTATTATTAATCATTGTTCTTTGGAGTTGCCTATACCCAATAATTAATTAAAAAATGCGACTTTTATCAGAGCCACTCGGCACATAGGTCCAATATTGTCAAAAATTAATATTGGCTTCTAAGTAACATAACCTAGAATATATTGGCAGCGAATGTGTTAACTAGGGAATGACAAAAGAGCTTCCTGATATCAAAGAGCTTACACTGATTGTAGAAAGATTCTGTGGAGTACCTGAAACCTTTATTTATCATAATTCTGAGTATCCAATTTTGGGTCACCTCTAATCTTTTTAAGTGATTATTTGTAGCTCCACCCCATGGATATCGTAATTTAGATGTGGTTCAACAAGTGCATGATATATAATTTTCAATTGATCTACATTAAGACTTTGTTTCAGATATTTGAATCTCCATAAAAATGATCTAATTTTTTTTATACATAGGATACATGAACATTCCACTTTGAGTGAGGGTCTAGGTATATCCCTAGATATTTTATTGTTTTCACACATTGGATTTGAAATTTTTCGCATGAACAGTTACCATTGGTCATTGTTAAGTTATCAAAAGGTGGCAAATTTGAAGAAAGACAAGTGAAGGGCATATGGAGGGTTTTGGATAAATTTACTGTCAAAAGTTTACTTTTGAGAGAATGGAAAATTTCGCTCATTTCTCTTTCCACTATTTCTTTTAGTACTTCCCAAGTGTTTCCAATGAAGATGAGTGCAGTACCATCTGCAAAACTCCCTATAACTCCACAAGTCTGAATGTTGAATAGATCATTGATGTAGATACACACAATGTTGGCCCCCAAGACTGTACCCTGCGGCACTCCATATTTGAGAACTCGTTCTTTGCTCAATTTTCCGTTTATTTTAACTCTCTCAATTCGATTTGTAAGGTAGCTCATATGGAGTTCCTTTGAAACCAATACTTTCTAGAACCTTCAGTAACTGCTCATGGTCTCCAGTATCAAATGCTTTCTGTAGGTCAATAAATACTGCCAAAGTTGGCTCTCCGATATCCAGTGACTTATAAATTTTATTTGTTAAATATACTATAGCGTCTTGTGTGGACATCTTTTCCCTGAAACCAAATTGCTTTGGCTACAAAATATTATACCATACCATAATTCAAGACATACTGAATATATCCGATTACCCATTCCCTTCTCAACACTGACTCTCAACTTGATATTCTACAATGGAGAAAAGCTTTATAACCACCTTCCTAAAACAATAAGGGATACTCTCAGTCTGATTAATTTTTTTAAATAAAGTTAAAATAAGAGTGTTGAAAAAAATTAAGACAAGCCTTCCAAGAATGCATCAAACACGCAGCATGCAACATACGACATGAGGTAAATACCGCGTATAGACTTGTGCCGCATAAAAACAATATAAGCATACCAGTGCAGCGTATATGCACATGTCTCAAAACATAAACTGCATGCGCTATTCTATGCATGTCTTTTCGCAGTAATTGTTGTTTGAACAGCGAACCCAGACAGCACTGGATATTCTATGAATATTCATAGAATATTATTTTTGTGATATTGGAATATTCTCAAATGTGACAGGGATATACATGTCTTTTTTGGAATATTCCTAGAATGTGCTGGTGGGGAAAATTTTAGATATTCCTTGAATATTCCATGAGGAATATTCTCGGAATATCCAGAATATTCCAGAAAGAATACTCCTGGAATATCCTCTAGGAATATTCCTTGTATATCCAGAATATACCTACAATATTCCATGAATATTCCAGAAAGGATAATCCTAGAATATTCCATGAACATATTCTATGAATATTCCGAGAATATTCAAAGTAATTCAGGAATATGATAGTAATATTTCCTAAATATCCTGAAGGGTTTTCAGAACAAAATAACCATTCCCTGAAATTTCAGAAATTAAGAAAATGAAAAAAATACAACTGTTTTCCCACATGAGTATCCTCAAATATGAAATCTTGAATGGCACTTTTACATCAATAATATGAACTTCTACAATTATGCCTGACAATTCAAGCAATGTTTTTTTTTTCAAGTAAGTAAGTAAATTTATTCAGGTAAGTATAAGTTTCATCTACAATATCAATTCATAACTAAAACTAGAAAGAAAAATTATGAATTACAGATTATGTTCCAGGCTTATCTACCTAAGCAAAGCTTGTGTTGTAGTCATCAGCCTGAAGCTGTAAAGTTTATACATAGATTTTGAATGAATGAAAATTTGAGAAGAAAAATGAGTTTTTTTTTTTTTTTTTTTTTCATTCAAGTTCATACACGGTTTTCAGTTTGTTATAATTTAGGTTTACAAATTCTTTGAGTTTAGATTTCATTTTGAATTTATTAGGGATGATTCTGATATCTATAGGGACTAGGTTTAACAGTTTTGGCCCAAAGTATGATATGAATCTCTGCGTGTGGGTTAGTCTACAGAGAGGAGCATTTGTTTTCTGTTCAGATTTAGCACGTGTGTTGTATATATGGCTTATATGAGAGATGGGATTGTTTTGCATCCATATTAGGCAATGGTAGGTATATAGTTTTCTTACTTCAAATAAGCCAGATTCTTTGTAAAGGTCTTCAGTTGAGTATCTTCTATTTTTCTTAAAAATTATTTTTAATATAGTATTTTGGATAACTTCAAGAACGTGTAATAATGTTTTACTAAGACCACCCCATATAATGATGCAATATCTCAATATGGATTCAGCAAGTGAGTTGTAAATCATAAGTAGGAGTTTTTTATTATTAAGATTTCTAAGTTGATAGAATTTATAGACTAACTTATTAAGTCTTTTAACTGTATTATCTGCCTGTTCTTCCCATCGCAGGTGTTGGTCCACATAAATACCCAAATACTTTATGTTGACAACTTTTTTAATTTTTGGACATGAACACTGCGTTGGCGATCGGCAGAGATGTTTATGAATATTGAGTATGTTATTCAAGGGCTGATCTTTTTTTGTTGTGGTAAATGCAATAAATTTTGTTTTTTCTAGATTCAGACTCAGAAGGCTCATATTCAACCAAGAGATAATATATTTGAGCCCTGTTTCAGCTTTCTTATAGACTTCATCCCAGGAGTTTCCTTCAAACAAAAGAGCAGTGTCGTCCGCGTAAGATATTATCCTGCAATTGATGTTCAAAAGTTTATAAAGACTGTTGATATAAATCAAAAATAAGATTGGACCCAATACTGTACCCTGTGGGACGCCCATGGTGATAGGTAGTGGATCGCTGTGAAGACTGTTTATTTTAACCTTTTGATGTCTGTCAGATAGATGTTCCTTACATTCGCCAAGAAACAAAACTTCATTTCAAAAATTATGTAGTAGTGCAATACGTAATTGTTTTCCTCAGAGTATTTGTGGATTGGAATTGCAGGTTCCACTCAGAAAAAAAAACATTTGATTTCCGCAGACTGCGCACCCCTTCCCTACAATGAAATAAAACAACATGAATATGAACAGGTCTATTTCTATATAGTTATAATAATAATAACACATATTTTATTAACCCGTTTCTTCTGTCACTACGGGGATATCTCTGAAAAACAAGAATTGCAAGATCGAACTACCACTAACTGAATCAGAAAAACTTGCATCCATTCTATCACTAATAGTTTCAACTTGATTACTCAACTGTCCTTCTGCTGCTGTGACGGAGTTTGTGTAGAAATTGCATTAAGAATATTTTCAGTATCCTGGTGTACTTCCTTATACCAAGGCACTGCTTCCTTTTCTTTCAGGCATTTTGTAGAAAACGCCTTGAAAATGAAATGATCAGTGATATACAAATGGAATTTTTATGGAATGAAATGAATGGTAACATAAAAGTGTACTTACCACACTGTGGTGATTATTAAGAATATTTGTTAAACAATTCCAAACACAGTAGTTTCACATACAAATATGCAAAAGTAACCCATACCAGTAAAAAAAACAAAAGATGTCAAATGTCAATTTAAAATGCATTCAACTTTACAGCTCTGCCATCGGGTTAAGCTCCGACTACCGGATGAACGACAGACGCTGACGCGCGGAATTGTTTTGATTGGTCGTGAAAGTGCACCTCGATATTTTCCGACCAATTACAATTTTTGTCAGCTTGTCTGAACAAGAACTCTGTTTGCAAATCAAATACATCCATTCGCACTTTTTTCCATACTTTTCCCATATTTTGAACTCGAAAATGGTTATTGGTGTTCATTCCATATAAATAAGGGAGAATATTCCATAAATATGCAATACAGAATATTCAATTTTGATTATTCTATGAATATTCATACATGATTATTCCATGAATATTCACACAGGAATATTCTATGAATATTCATACAGGAATATTCTCACGAGAATATTCGTGGTACATTCTCCGAGAATATTCCAGGAATATGATATTGGAATATTCCTGGAATATGCTAGAGGCATGTGAATATTCTAGGAATATTCCATGTATATTCGGAATATACTCTTCTCTTTTCGGATATTTAGAGAATATTCTAGGAATATTCCGTGCTGTCTGGGAATATGTCTACTGAAGACACAATAGTCAATATTAATTTTGTAAAGGCGATAGAACAGCGCCCTTGCATATAAAACTACAATTTCGGGGAAAATTGCCTGATGATAATGAGTATCTTGCTTCTCTATCATAGGTCCTACCATATGCAGTAACAGATAAAAGCTTTCGTGAATCATTCTATAAATATCTAAAAAAAAACTGGATTGAGTGGTGATTGCTCTTTTGTAACAGAAGCTGGGTTATGTATTATATTATTTACAAATAGAGGATGAATCCAGATACGACGCTGCTTTTTTTCTTCGTTTGTGTCGTCTTCGGAAATACTGCAAAGCTACTATAACATCCTCCTCGCTTGAAGACATTTTCTTTACTGCAAATCAATTGTGTGCACGGTTATGGAACATACAACATTTACCTCATGTATGTTGCATGCTGCGTGTTTGTTGGATTCTTGGTGGGCAGGCCCGCTTATATACAAAAGCACTGAAAAGGAAAAAATAATTTTATTGTTTGACCTAGGTTATTCTGTGAATATAAAATAGGTACTCTTGTGCGGCAAGATTTTGAAACTGCTACTCACAGAATAACCGTGTCTTCATTTTTTTATCATTTATATTCAATTCTTTTTAGTCATTCATGAAATCCGTCATCTTATTGAATTCTGACAAAAATTGTTGATCTCCGACCCCCAAAAAACAGCAATGTACCAATTTTGAATGAAATCAGGCCATAATAACGAAACACGTCGCCATCTTGGAGCCGCTATCTTGAATTCATGAATTTTGACAAAAACATCATGATGTCCGACCCCAAAAACCCCCACACACCAATTTTGAATGAAATCGGGTTATAATCACAAAACTTGTCGCCATTTTGTAGCCGCCATCTTAAATTCGTGGATTTTGACGAAAAAATAATGATATCCGACCCCAAAAACCCCCACATACCAATTTTAATTGGAATCGGTCTACAACCACAAAACTCGTCGCCATATGGAGCCGCCATCTTGAAATTATGAAAACCCCCGCATACCAATTTTGAATTGGATTGAACCATAATCACAAAACTTGCCCGCCATTTTGTTCTTAGAAGTGGGTCAAATTTAACTTGTAAGATTTGATTACAAACCCACAGACAGACATTGGAACAGGTGAAACTAAATGAAAGCTTGTAAACAATTTTGGATGTCATATTCCCTTCAGCTAATTTCAAAGTTACTCCCTACTATTTTATTTGTTTTTTAGTGATTTAATACCACCTAAGTTTTTGTTGAAAAGGGAATCATTATTAATTAAATATTGAAAATATATTTTTTTTTAAATAGAAAAATCTTTTGAGTTAGGGTCCTTTCACAATATATGTCAGATTGCTTTGTTCGAAATTATGTTCAGGCACTTTTGCCGCGAGGTTTTCCCCATCGAGTAGACTTTTGTCAATGGAGTCTTCAAATAATTACCCAAAATGCTCAATTTTTAGAAAACGTAATATTCACTGACGAATCCAACTTTTCAAGGCAAGGGATTACAAATTTCCATAACAATCATCTATGGGCCGAAGATAACCCACATGCAATTCAAGAAGGTCGGTATCAATATGAATTTTCACTTAACATGTGGGTCGGAATTATTGGCGAAAAAATTATTGGACCGTATCTTCTACCGTTAAGGCTAACTGGTACAACCTATATGAATTTTCTCAAGGAGCAGCTTTCCATTTTACTTGAAAATGTTCCACTAGCTATTCGACAACGAATGTGGTTTATGTACGATGGTGCGCCTGTCCATTTCAGCATAACTGCTCGTCAGTACCTGGACGACGTGCATCCAAATCGTTGAATAGGCAGAGCAGGACCTCAACCTTGGCCTCCCAGATCTCCAGACTTAAACCCCTTGGACTTTTGCATCTGGGGTCACCTGAAGTCCTTGGTTTATACGACCCCCATTGAATGTGCGAATGATTTGAGGAATCGCATCATTGCAGCCTGCGAGACAATCCAAAACACACCAGGAATATTTCAACGTTTGCGCCAGTCTATGAAACGAAGACTTGGTTGGAGGTGGTCATTTCGAGTAGTTTTTATAACTCCTTTCCGAATTTTTTCAGTCCATCCTCGTATGCTCCTTTAATATGCGGTTTCTTATTCTATTGCGTTAATTATAAAAGTTAAACTTCTGTTAGGTCAGAACGTCATTCATTTGTCGGCAATATAGCTCGTGAAATCAATCTCTTTCGATTGGATGTGCCATCGGATTTTCTTCTCATCCGAAATTATAAAATCACAAATACAGTAGATATCTGGAAAGATTCATAAAACTGACACTTGCATTTGCATTAGGGAGTTGTATTCTGTAGTGATTCTGTATGTTTCTCGATAAATTTCAGGTATATTACTCAACAGAGTTTCTCTAGTTTCGAGTATAATAGCTGTTATTGAAAAATACGTCTACTTTGGTATTCCATATGACTACTACTTTCTCTGCCATGCTAGGAATTTACCACACACGCCTTTCATTTTTTATCGTTGTGCTTCAGCTAGCCAGAGCCGGCGCTGCGCAAGAAAAGTGAATTAGCTTACAATGTTATTTGATTCAAATCAGAAGAAGAATAAAAACTTTTTAACAAAAAATTAAACCGACGAAAAAAGAAACTGAAAAGCAAAAAAAATAAACCTTATTAGTCTTGATAACTAAGCTCCTAAGCAAATGGAAATAACTAATTTTGAGTCGGCGCCAAACAAACAAGAAAATTAATTACGTGTAAGCGTTATTTTATTTTTTAAATTATTCAACTACATTACTTTAGGAGCTTAGTTATTGTGGCTTAAAAGGTATTTTATTTTTCACTTTTCAGATTCTTTTTTCGTCGGCTAAATTTTTTGTTGAACAATTTTTATTTTTTAATTTTTGTGGGTAAAATCTACTATACTCTGTTTTCAAATGTGAGGGAATTATAAAATCATTATTGAACTGTAAAATCGAGTAGTCTTCGCTGTATTCTATAGGCGTACGAGGTTAAATCTGAAGTTGATGTCAGGGCATGTTCACAGAGCTAGCAATATTCAACTCAGTCAAATATATCACTGGGAATGTTGTAAAAAACAATAGCCCATCAGGCTTATCTTCCCAAGGCCTTTGACATGGTGAATCATATAAAGCTGTTGAACAAGCTTGAATGCTATGGATTTAGGGGTGTAAGTCAACACCTTATTCATTCTTATTTGACAAAGCGCACACAGGTGGTGTGTGTCACAAAAGATCAACAACTATATTACTCAAATAAAGCTAACATCGAACAAGGTGTGCCACAGGGGTCAATACTCGGACCAATTATTTTTCTGATATATGTGAATGATCCACCCAAGGCTTTATATCCTGGTAGAGTATATCAGTTTGCGGACAATACGTCTGTTATTGCCACGGGCATCAGTAAAACAGAACTCTCAACCAAATCATCCACTGTCTCGGATAAAATGAATACATGGTGTGAAAAAAATGATCTTAAACTGAATGCAACAAAAACAGATCTTATAATATTCAACAAAACAAATTGCTATGAAGAATCCTTGTATGTGAAACTACAAAATAAATCAGTCCCAATATCAGAATTTAAATTCTTAGGCGTAACGTTAGATGCAACACTCAGCTGGGAAACTCATATAAACTCATTGAATAGCAGACTGAACTCAATCTGTGGAATAATTCGCTACCTAAGGGATATAGTATCAACCAATAGCTTAAGAATATTACTTTTCTCATGTACAATCTATATCATATGGTATAATGTTCTAGGGCACATCAACAATAGCACAAAAATTATTCATAACTCAGAAAAAAATTATTAGATGCATACTAAAATTGGTTCGTAATAGCTCTTGTAAACCACATTTCGCTGAACTTGACATTTTGACAGTGCCTTCATTGTACTTTCTAGGTCTTGTGTGCTTTGTTAAGAAATATTCTCACCTGTTTCCAAGGAACAGTGATCAATATTCTGTAAACATGAATGTAAGGACTAGATATTGCAATGAATTGACGATACCAAACCACAAATCTACTTACTATGAGAAAGGCCCATACTACCAGGCAATCAAAGCATACAATTCCCTACCCCAAGAACTGAAGAGCATCAGAGATGCGAAGAAATTTAGAATCTCAGTCATAAGCTATCTGAAACAAAAATGCTACTATCGTTTCAACTGTTGGTGGCAATAAAATATTGTTTTAATAATTTTTAATATATTTGTTGTTTTAATCATTTTAGAATATTCAACTTCATTGCATGTATATTTTATAGCTGTGTGTGTATGTATTGTGCCCCTATGGCTTTTATAATATAATTCGATATGAAAACTGTACCCCTACTATCGTATTGTAAATCCTGACGTTTGCTGTGTCCCCAGTTGATCGTACGCATTAAAGTATTGTTATTGGATAGCTTACGAAAAACTAAGATAGGAATGTGCAAATAGGTATAGGACATCATGAATGAAACATATCTAGAATTTTCCGGAGAACCCAAAAATGCAATAATATACTGGGTGTCCCATTAGAAAAAACAAAAGTTTATATTATAACTTTTTAATGCCACGTTCGATTGTTTTTCTATTTATATTTCCTGGCGGTTCAGTAAAAATGCTACAACTTTCCTAATTTAACCATTTTTCTAGCTCTCCAAATAAGGAGGATATCTCTTATTTATTTATTTATTCATGGTCAAGCCCAATTCAGATAAAAATATTACAGTGCTATATAGTGGTCAATACAATATGGTGGATTGAAGTAAATTATATGCATAATACAGTTATAAAGTAGTAAGATAACATATAGATCAAATAAGAAAATTTCACAAGTTATAACAATATGTACTAGTCTAGTTATTGCAGGCATAATAACACTAAAAACAATACAAAGCTCGGGATGGAAGTTTAAATAGCTAGGACAAGAACATGGTTTTTGAAGCGGGAAACTGATATATTGAAAATTTGAAGGTTATGCAAGGAGTTAGCTAAACGAAGAGTTCTAGGGATAAATCTGTTGTATGAGTAATTAAATCTATGAAAGGAAATGTAAAAGGTTTGCACCTATCTGGGGACAAGTAGGGATATTTTGGAGAGAAGCACGGGCCTGATACACAGTCCATTGATAATTTTAAATAGAAGTGTTAAGTCTCTTTGTTTTCTACGAACCTCAAGAGAAGGTATGTTCAACATGTGTTCTAATGCACCATAGTCGTAGTATACGCGCAACTTGAAGGCAATATATCTAAGGAAATTGTGCTGGACAGCCTCAAGTTTCACTTTATATGTAACGTAATGGGGGGACCAAACTGTGGAACAATAGTCAAGATGCGATCTAACCAGGGAAAAATAAAGGGATTTAATAGCAGTGGTGTTTGTAAAATCATAGGTGGGTTCTCTTTATGAAGCCTAGGATCTCCATAGATTTCTGAAATACAGTGGAAATGTGAGATTTATATCTAAGTGAGGAGTCAAGGATCACACCTAGATCTTTGGTTTCTGAAGCAGAATGTAAGGTCAGATTATTTATACTATATTCGAAAGTGATTGGGTGATGAGTTCGATGAAAACGAAGAATATGGCATTTGGATGCGTTCAAACACATTCCATTCTGTGTGCACCAGTTAGATAAGCAATCTATATCATTTTGCAGACTTAATGAATCAGCTTTGCTTTTAATTATTTTATAACATTTTAGGTAAGTCGTCAGCAAATAGCAAAGCTTCACTTTCTTGGAAACAGTGATCGTTAATAAAAAAGGTTAAATACCAGTGGTCCCAGGTGTGATCCTTGAGGAACGCCCGAGGAAACTGATGATGATGATGAATTTATCAAAAGTGCAACTGGGCATCGCAAATAAAACAAATAGCCAAATAATACACCCTACGCCATCTGTGAATAATCCTTCCAACATAAAACATAAGCCTGCAAAAAATGAAATCTTGATTGAAACACCAAAAACACCAATCATAAAAACCAGCCAAAGCACAGCTGGCGTGTCATCGATAAAAAACAACACAGCGGACGATCAACAAAAACGATTAAGGAGTCCCCAACGGCCGTGGAATGCCCTGCAAAAAAACCATGGGTATAAGAAGAGACAAGTAATTGGAAAGGCCGCATCTAATATAAAAACAATCCGCAACTATGGATATCTACATGTCTGTCGCCTGCATAGGGATACTACGAAAGAAGACCTATTGAAGTTACTGAAAAAATCAGCACCATCAATAGACTTCGATTGTGAAGAATGGAATAAAAGGGAGTCATCATGCTTCTTCAAAGTATCATTTCCTATTGAGCATGTTAGGGAGGTGTACAATCCAGACTTTTGGCCAGCGGGAGCTGCTGTGCGGAGGTTCACTTTCCCGAGAACAAATTTTCACGACAGTCAACAACAACAGAAAGAAGATTGAATGATTTTTCGAATCAACAAGACCTGTGGGCGCTAATTCATTTAAATACCCAGTCTCTATCAAACAAAATCAACTTACTTGACATATTATGTGATGAAAAAAAACCGAACATTTTGTGCATAACTGAACATTGGTTAACAGAAGACCAACTAAATGTAACAATAATTCAAGGCTATAGAAAGCATTCCCATTTTTGCAGACAAAATAAAAATACACATGGCGGGAGCGCCATCTATGTGAGAAATGATATTGCATCCCTCTGTAAAGAAATAAAATATATAAAACAACTCTCTATTGAACGCGTTTTAGAATGTTCAGCAATCTCAATGGAAAAAACAACTAGCATAATTACAATTTATAGGCCACCGGATGGCGACATAAAATTATTTTTCACTATACTGGACCAAATTCTACAGTATTCAAATAAGAAGTTCGAAAAAACCATAGTGTGTGGTGACCTGAACATCAAAATGGATAACAAGGTAAACAATATAAATTACAAAAAACTCATAGACATTATGGAATGTTATCAGTTGAAGTCTATGGTGAATGAACACACCAGGGTCGTAACAACTACCAGAGGCACCAGCTGTTCATCAATTGATTATATAATGACAAATATATCAAATAATGCCGAATGTAAGGTATTTGACCCGGGATTCTCAGATCATTATGCCCAAGAACTCACTTGGCAGACTTCAATTGATAACAAAAAAATTAACGAAAATTATATCCAAAAACGAATAACAAACGAAAATACTATTTCCAACTTCAAGCACTATCTCAATAAAGAACCACTGAATTTATCGACATCAGTCGATATGAATATAGTCTACAAGTCGTTTTGGGATCACGTGAGATATTGCTTCGAGATCACACATCCGTTCAAAAAAATTAAACCAAATACAAATGATAAAAAAACAAATTTCATTATGTCTCGAGAATTGAAAAGTGAATTTAATGAATTGAAACACCTAAATTGGCTTAGAAAGCAACAGGATAATGAGAATATCCATGATTACTATAAAAAAACAAAAAAAACCGTGAATGAAAAGTTTGAATCAGAAAAGAAAACATTTTATAGCGACCTTATATTGAATGCTGAGAACCCGACAAAAAAATTATGGGAGTTAGTAAACATGAAACTAGATAAAAAGAAAGTTTTCCATAACGAAATCACCATCTGCTTGAATAACGAAATTATTCTAAATAAATGCCATATCGCAAACTTATTCGCAGATTACTTTGCAAACTCAGTAAATGATAAATATGCTGCTCAAATGCCTAGTGTTGAAAATTGCACATTACCCAGAACTAATAGTAACTCATTCTTCTACGAACCATATGACCAGAACGAAGTAATGGATATCATTTCAAACTTGAAAAATAAAACCTCCTTAGGATATGACGAGATACCAACAGCACTTATCAAAGCCTGTTTCGGAATGCAGTCAAATTATAAATAGTCAATGAGAGTTGGTCAATTTCCAAATATCTTAAAAATATCAAAAACCACCCCAGTATATAAGAAGGGTGACCCACAACAAATTGAAAATTATAGAGCAATCACGACATTGAGTCCAATAGCCAAAGTAATCGAAAGAGGAATCTATATACGCCTAACAAATTTTTTGGAGAAATATAACATTCTCTCGAGTTGTCAACACGGGTTTAGAAAGGGGTTATCAACCCAAACTGCAACAACCGAGGTCACCCAGTATATATATAACAGTCTTGACAATGGTGAATATGTTCTTGGTATATTTTTTGATTTAACGCGGGCTTTCGATACGCTGAACCCAAGCATACTTGAAAGAAAACTGGAACGGTTAGGATTGCGGGGCCCTATAAAGAACTGGATAATTTCCTATGTAACGGAACGGCAATTGTTTGTGAAAATTGAGAATGATCTCTCTAGCCAATATAATGTAGGTATAGGAACCCCTCAGGGGAGTATCTTAGGACCACTCTTATTCCTGTTGTACATAAATGACCTTCCTGACTATATTGAAGGGGGGAAGGTGTTTATGTATGCAGACGATACAACAATAGTAGTGACGGGCTCCTCGCTGAGTACTCTTAATGCGAAAGTGACCTCAGTAGTAAACCAATTCTATGAATGGTATACAAGAAACCATCTTGTGGTGAATCTACAAAAAACTATGTTCATCCAATTCAACAGCGCACGCAGTAATAAACCAAACCTAGTCAATCTAAACATAAATAACAACCAACATGAAATATCAAAATCTACAAAATTCTTAGGCATACATCTCGATAATAACATAATGTGGATTGAACAAATAGATAATACATGTAACAAGCTTAAAAAAAGCTGCTTTGCCTTCCTTACACTAACAAAATCACTTCATGAATCGTCTCTTCTGAAAGTATATTACTCCGTAGTCTACTCGACCTTATCATTCAACATAATCAGTTGGGGCCTTGTAACTGAATGGACTAGAATATTCGTTCTCCAAAAACGCATAATAAGAATAATATATAGTATGAAACCTTTCGACTCATGCCGAGAAATATTTAAACTAAAGGGTATATTGACATTTCCCTGCATATACATCTCAAATATATTACTATATATACATAATAATAAAGATAGCTATGCTAAAAATGGTGACAGGCACAGGTATGAAACAAGAAACAAAGATAACCTTCGTATCGAAAAATTCAACCATACATATTTTACAAAATCACCACAACATAATGGACTCACATTATACAATTATATACCAAACAACTTAAAAGAATTATCGTCCCCTCTCTTCAAGAAAAAAATTAAAAAAATGCTGACAATGAATGCTTTCTATAGCATTGAAGAATTTGTGAATTATTGTAAAAATACTTAATTTGTGTTATTACTTCTATGTATGTCCTTATATGACTATTGTTTTCTCAAAATAATTTATTGATTTTTTAAATCTGTTTTCCATAGCATTATTAATGTGCTATTAAGTGTAAAATGACTTGCCATATCCAAGCACTGCTTGGCTACAAATGGTCAATAAAGAATTTGAATTTTGAATTTAAATTTGATTAACCCTGACAATTTGCGATCTATCCGTAAGATAGCTCTTGAACCAGTGCAATATTGCCCATCACCGTATAAACAAAGCTTATGAATCAAGAGCTCATGATTAACTTTGTCGAAAGCTTTGGAAAAATCGGTGTACACAGAGTCGACTTGAGTACCCCTTTCCAGAGCCTCCGACATAAAATCAACATATGTGATCAGACCCAGTTCCGCTGACTTCTTAGATGTAAATCCAAATTGTTGGGTCCCTATAATTGAGGAGCAGTCATAAGTAAGGTAATCAGTAATGATGCCCTCAAAAACTTTAGGGATTACGCTAAGAATAGAAATGGCACGTTAATTACTTATGTCAGATTTACGACCTGATTTATATATTGGAGTAACATGTGAGATTTTCCAGTAACCAAATATAACCAATAAGCCTGTAAAGTTGGTTCAAAGATATTTCGTACCAGCTTATACCGTGTGTAACAGGATCATGGTTCACCCCCCGTATCTCCTTTAGTTTCGAAGGTCATTGATTGAAATTTGAGATATCCTATATACATAATGAGCGCCACTTTTTGACCTACAAATTATTTTTTTTTCACTTCCGGTTTCGCCGCAAATGATACCAACTTTCGATTTTTGAATAAAACACCCTGTATATTATTACATTTCTGAAATCTGCATAATTTTCTGAATCCAATGATACCACATAAGTGACATTTCAAACGTCAATATTTTTGATAATACAATTTTTAGTTTTCCATTTGAGTGTGCCATGATGGTTTCGATTTATTCCAATCCACCCGTCTAATGCTAGTAAAATCGAAATCCCGTCAAAAATACTAAATTGCGTTTTTTATGAGCAAATAAAGTTCATCATAATCGATTTTGGGGTAAAACTAAATTTTTTCAAATGGAACCATATTGGTACCGTGGTACCATTTATTAGTACTATTAATAAGGAATCTATTCATACCTGCTAATAAAATGTGCGATAAATACTGTAACGAACCTAGGCCGGACCTGTCGCCTCACATGTTGCCGTCGACAGCGATGAGATCATCCCCGGAGATGTTCGAGAACCATCCAGTCCCTCTTCCGCGTAATGCAACGGTCAATATTGGAAACAATTGGAACATGCCGTCGCCAACTGGAAGAATTCGAAACATCGAGAATGCTGTATCGGAGATAAATAGAGAGCCCTCAAGAGGGAGTGGACAGTCTGAACGAGCCCACACAATCGAGCTATACAGTGGCGGAGTAGTAATATAAATTAAGTTGTAAATTAAGTGTGAAATAAATTAGTAGAACCAAGTTAAGTTTATTTACGTTACAATTGGTGTCAGAAGTGGGATTTTGAAAATAAACAAGTGATCGTGGAGTGGATAGTCAGAAAAATAAATTGATAGACCTTTCTGTACGCCCAAAATAGACAGTGGCCCGGTTTTCGCGAAGTGGACAATTGTGCGTGGGAATATAAACTGATACGCTGTTCGCGTGAAACAGAAAATAGACAGTGGCCCGGTTTTCGCGAAGCGGACAATTGTGCGTGGGAATATAAACTGAAACAGACAATAGACTGGTGGCCCGTGGAAAGAATTCGCGAAGTGATTTTTAACAAACTGATAAACTTTTCGTGTAAAACAGACTGATACCTCGTCAAAGACAAAATGTGTTCAAGAAAAGTGCGCCTTGCGGGTTTGAAGGTAGCGGAATTGAAACAGGAATTGGAGGAAAGGGAACTGGAAACAACAGGTAAAAAGCAAGTACTCCAGGAAAGACTTGCAGAAGGACTTATACAAGAAGGTGAGGACCCCGAAACATTTGTATTCGAAGTTCCCGGAGGAGATTTAAGTTTGGTAATGAATAAACTCGAAGAAACTACTAAATCCGTGAAAGAAGAACTGCAACAAAATTCGAGGACTTTGGAAGAAAATGCTAGAAATCTGGAAGAGAAGCTTCAAGAAAATTCTAGAAATCTGGAAGAGAAACTTCTAGAAAATTCAAGAAGCCTGGAAGAAAATGCAAGAAGCCTGGAAGAGAAATTCCTGGAAAACACAGAAGGCCTAAAAAAAGAATTGTGTGGTGTGGCTAATTTTCTAGAAGGAAGAATGGGAACCGTTGAGACAGAGATAGATAAAATGAGGGAGCAAATGAACACGGAGGTAGATAAAATAAAGGAAACGATCAGTAAGCTGGAAAAACAAATTAATAGTGCGTCCTCCACAGAGATGGTTAACGAAAATGCAATGCTGGACTTGAGTTTGAACGTGGATAAAGTTCAAGAGGGTATAAAAGATGTCAAGGTCATTTCTGAAATAGGGAAGCTTTCCATGAAGCCGCCCCAATTCGACGGAAAAACTCCATGGGAAAATTACCGCCGACAGTTTGAAGCAGCATCCAAAGCAAATGGATGGAATGCGGGGGAAAGAGCTGTAGCACTAACACTTGCATTACGTGGAGAAGCGACGAATATTCTACAAACTCTTACCGCCCAAGAACAGGAGGACTATGATCAGCTGATTAAACATCTAGAATTACGATATGGCCAGGCCCATTTGGAACACGTATATCACTCCCAGCTGAAAAATCGCTGCCAAAATCGGGCGAATCCTTACAAGAATTCGAAACTGACATTGCACGCTTGGTTCGTCTCGCATATCCAGCCACACCAGAAAATGTAATGGAGCGACTAGCGGTTCAAGCATTCTTGGATGGACTCCGTGACCAAGAAACCAGACAAGCGTTGATATTAGCTCGTCCAACACATCTCGTAGACGCACTGGCACGAGCTTTGGAATTTGAGGCAGCAAAACAATGCTGCAAAAGCCAAAGTAAAGTTCAAACGATTGAGGAAGACTCACAGGAGCCTGCTAACTTGGAAGCTGCCATAAGAAAAGTGATGAAGGAAGTGTTGCCTGAGAAAAGACATATAAGATGCCGGAATTGTCGCAAAATTGGACATGTGCGTAGCAAATGTCCAACATTCATCGACTCCGATGCAGGAAAACTAAGAAAGGTCGATGAGAAGGGGCAATCGTCGGCATGTGTCCGGCAAGCCCCGGTTAACAACGCATATGTCGCTATGCTTCAACGACAGAACAAGGGTGTCTTCGTAGACGGTCTCATCAATAACGAGCCTTGCACCATGCTGCTAGATACGGGTGCGACTAGGACAATTCTCGGCCTTCCTTTGCCAGAACACCGGAACGGATTGAACCGACAACTTGGAAGCTACGCACAGCAACAGGGAGCCAGCTACTGTATATGGCGAGCTACCGATTGAAATAATTTTGGGCAACACTAAAGTGAAACATCAGGCACTTGTAGCGGACATCGAAGACGATGCAATCATCGGAATGGACATCATGAATTCCAGAGGGTTTGAATTGGATTTCAAAGACGGCGTCCTACGTGTCAACGGAGAAGAGCTGGTACTTCATGGGAGAAGTGAAGAGTTGATCCGTGTGCTGTTGGCTGAAGATGTAAGCGTACCTGAGAGGGCTGAAACCATTCTGGAGGCTCGCCTGGACGGGAGTGCGAGCAGTGGAGACGTGGTGATGTTCGAGCCCAAACTTCATGATGAGAAAATTGGACGAGGGATTGCACTAGGGAAGACCTTGTTGCGTGCTGACAAATTTGTGCCGGTAAGGGTCATGAATGTCAATTATTTCCCAGTGACCTTGAAGAAAGGAACAATTTTGGGGCACTGCTCGTCAGTTTCATCCGTGATCCGGGCGTACGAGGTACGATTAGCCAACCCAACAACTTGCCCACAGAACTAGAAATTAGTTACCATCTCTTCCAAAGACATAAAACCAGCTCAACAGCCCAAACTAAGAGATTTAGTCAAAAGTACCAAGACATCTTCGATACCGGACAAGGAAAAGGGGTCGAACTAATGTGGTCCAGCACAAGATTGATACTGGGGTGCCGACCGATCCGGCAATCAGCAAGAAGACTTCCTCTTGCCAAGAAGGCAGAGGCTGACAAAATAGTCAGCGATATGGGAAAAGAAGGAGTTATCGAACCGTCTGACAGTCCCTGGTCCTCCAGTCGTACTGGTGAAGAAAAGGATGGATCGACACGCTTTTGTGTAGACTATCGCCAACTTAATAATGTCACGAAGAAGGACAGTTACCTCTCCCGAGAATAGATGACACCCTAGACACGTTGGCTGGTTCCACGATTTTCTCGACCCTTGATCTGAAGAGTGGATACTGGCAAGTAGAACTCGCTCAGGAAGATCGAGAAAGACTGCTTTACCATCGGCTCAGGATTATGGCAGTTCACCGTTATGCCATTCGGGCTCTGTAATGCTCCGCCACATTCGAAAGATTGATGGAAACAGTACTGAAGGGACTCTCATGGAACACGTGTCTAGTGTATCTCGACGACATAATTGTGGTCGGCAGATCGTTCGAGGACCACGTGAAAAACTTGGAGAAGTATTCCTGCGATTGAGGAACTCGGATTGAAGCTGAGCCCTAAGAAATGCCACCTGTTCCAAAAGAAGTACGATACCTCGGCCACGTTGTCTCTGGGAAGGAGTAGCAGTGGATGACCAGAAGATCAAAGCTGTTAGGATTGGCCCATCCCAAAGACATTCACCAACTTCGAAGTTTCCTTGGTTTGTGCACATACTATCGCCGATATGTGCTGGGGTTCCAAACATCGCTAAACCACTGACCAGGCTCACGGAAGGTCAAACAAAGTTCCAGTGGTCCGAAGAATGCCAAGACTCGTTCAGGAAGCTGAAGGGAGCTTTGATTAACGCACCTGTTCTGAGCTATCCCTTACCCAACGGAAGTTCATTTTGGATACGGACGCCAGCAACGTGGGACTTGGAGCTGTCCTATCTCAGATCCAGGAGGGGCAGGAGAAGGTCATTGGTTATTTCAGCAAGACGCTCAGCAAACCAGAGCGCAATTACTGTGTCACCAGGCGAGAGCTGTTAGCTGTTGTAAAGGAGTGGAGCACTTCTACAAGTACGTGTATGGAAGAAGATTCCTGCTGAGAACTGACCATGCAGCTCTCAAATGGCTCTTACAGTTCAAAAATCCTGAGGGTCAAGTAGCACGTTGGATCAGAGACTCCAAGAATTCGATTTCGAGATCGAACATCGAGCCGGAACTAGCCATAAGAATGCAGATGCCTTGTCGCGAAGACCATGTCCAGATGATTGCTCACATTGCCGACGAGCAGAGAAAGAAGCAACACTTTGTAGAACCGCGGCAATGGATGACAACTGGAATGACAGCAAGATCCAGAAAGACCAAGAGAGACCCCGACCTTGGCTTAGTCGTCAGCTGGAAGAAGGGCAATCGAAGACCATCATGGCAGGAAGTCGCAGGTTACTCGCCGGCTGTTAAGTCCTATTGGGCACAATGGAACTCTCTTATTCTGGACAATGGGATCCTGAAACGTGTGTTGGAGGCCGATATTGGTGGGAAGACAGACGCCAAATAATTGTTCCCAGGAACAGAAGAGAGGAAGTGCTGCGGGAAATCCATGATGGAGTCGCCGGAGGACATCTGGAGTGACGAAGACCCTGCAGAAAGTGAGGCAACGGTTTTACTGGGCCAATTGTCAAGCTGACGTCCAGGACTGGTGCAGGAAGTGCGCTGTATGCGCTGCTAGCAATGGACCTCGAATACGCCCCAAGGCCCCGATGCGTCAGTACAACGTAGGCAGCCCGTTCGAGAGAATCGCCATTGACATCGCCGGCCCGTTTCCCGTATCCGACCACGGAATAAATACATCCTTGTGGCAATGGACTACTTCAGTAAGTGGGCGGAAGCCTATGCCTGCCCAACCAGGAAGCCATCACCGTCGCCGATGTCTTGGTGAAAGAATGGATATGTCGATTCGGTATTCCAATGGAGCTGCACTCGGATCAAGGCAGAAATTTCGAATCCAACCTTTTCCAAGAAATATGTCTACTGCTGAACATCCGCAAGACAAGAACCACGGCCCTACATCCGCAGTCCGATGGAATGGTGGAACGGATGAACAGGACGATCAACCGCCACTTGTCCAAGGTTGTCTCTGACCATCAAAGAGACTGGGACCAGTATCTTCATTTGTTCCTGATGGCCTATCGATCCGCAGTACACGAGTCAACCGGTCAAACTCCTGCTAGTATTATAATGGGCCGAGAACTGCGACTGCCTTGTGACCTGAAGTTTGGGATACCGCCAGGACAAGACACTGCGGAGAGGACTACGTCAGCAAACTTCGGCAGAGAATGGACGACATCCACGAACGAGTCCGGTTGAACATCCAGAGTGCCAGCGATAAAATGAAGAAGACCTATGACATCAAGGCCGATGCTGGAGGATTTAAGGTTGATGACCTGGTTTGGCTGTACAACCCCAAACGTCGTCGTGGACTATCACCAAAGTTCGGAACTCGTGGGAAGGCCCGTATAAAATCGTGAAAAGGATAAACGACCTTGTGTACCGAATCCATAAGCCACCCCGAGGGAAACCAAGGGTCGTCCATTTCAACAGGTTGGCCCCTTACGCTGGAAACCATGACCAAGTTCGCACCCTCAAGCCACCGGAGGATGATATGACGTTCGAGAAGTTTATGTCCTTGTATTCAAACGGGCAGAAAGTTCTACATGGGGTTACTAGAGAGGAGTCACGAGACCTTTTCGAGGTGCCTGCTGACTACGCACTAGCGCACTGTGTGGCAGAAGATCTTCGAATGTCCAGGGGCATCGCCGTAGTGTTCTCCAAGAAATTTGGTCAACTCCAAACACTGCGGGGGCAGAATCCAGAAGTTGGTGGGGTGCTACAGTTGAAGAAAGGCCAGAGAAACATCTACTACCTAGTTACCAAAAGGCATTCCCAAGATAAACCGTCCTATGAAGATGTCTGGAAGAGTCTCACCAAACTGAGAGATACTATGGTGGACCAGAATCTGGTGGATCTAGCAATTCCAAAATTGTCCTGTGGCATTGATGGGTTGGACTGGAGAGTCATAAGAAGTATGCTGGAGGCGATATTCAGATCCAGCGGCGTCAAGATTTTGGTTTGCTGTAACCCTCTTCCACGACCGATCATGAAGACCGTGGAGTGTTACTTCCATCGAACTTCACGGTGCAGATATGGGGAGTCATGCAGATATCGTCACACTCCAAGGATGAAATTTCGGGACGAAATGTCTTTAAGAAGGGGGCAATGTAACGAACCTAGGCCGGACCTGTCGCCTCACATGTTGCCGTCGACAGCGATGAGATCATCCCCGGAGATGTTCGAGAACCATCCAGTCCCTCTTCCGCGTAATGCAACGGTCAATATTGGAAACAATTGGAACATGCCGTCGCCAACTGGAAGAATTCGAAACATCGAGAATGCTGTATCGGAGATAAATAGAGAGCCCTCAAGAGGGAGTGGACAGTCTGAACGAGCCCACACAATCGAGCTATACAGTGGCGGAGTAGTAATATAAATTAAGTTGTAAATTAAGTGTGAAATAAATTAGTAGAACCAAGTTAAGTTTATTTACGTTACAATACAATAAAAATTACAGCTAAAAGAAAATAAGATAATACAATTACTTTGTTCTAATTTAATGCTAAGAAGTTACTAAGGTGGCTTTGAAATACAAAAAATGAACACAAAACATTACAACAATTGTTCGAAATGCTGTCCATTAACGTCAATGCACTTCTGAACTCGCATAGCTTCGAATGCCTGTTGAAGGTAATCAGTTACTAAGGAGGCTTTGAAAACAATTAAATTATTCATTCAGATTGTCAAATAAATAGGTATTGGTTTATCGGTGTTTTTATTGTGTATTGGAAAAGTCTTTACATTTGTTGTTATTTTTATTCAAAATGCCCCACATTTATACAAGGGATGAAAAAGTGGACATGTTAATTATTTATGGGGAATGTAGAAAAAATGCCGTTGCGGCTAGAAACCTTTATGCCAACCGATATCCTGATAGACAATGTCCAGCGAGAAATTATTTTAATCGTCTTGAAAATCAATTCCGAAGAGAGCCTAACCATGATCCCGAAGAAAACGTTATCATTGACGAAGGAACGGAAATTAATGTTTTAGCTCGAATAGAAGTTGATAAGACTGTTTCTTTAAGGCAAATTGGGTTTGAATTGAAATTAGTCACCAAACGGTAAGCCGAATCTTGCAAAACATAATTATAATCTTTCAAATATCAATTGCACCAGCACCTGTACGAAAATGATTATGAACGTAGGATGGAATATTGCAATTGGATCTTGCAGAATAATGTGCAGCCAAACAATGCTTTTTAGTTGGATTTGAAGGTATTGGTCGCAAAAAAATCAAAATTTATTGAGGGAGGGTAACTTTCAAGTGCGGTTCGGTTTCAATGTTTGGCTTGAAATACGCGGTCGTAGAATCATTGGTCCAATAATATTTGAAGGACGCTTGACTGGAGATAGATACTTAGGATTTCTGCAAAATGAAATTGAGGACAGGTTAACTGAATTACCTGTCCATCTACGACAGGGAATGTATTTCCAACAAGATGGAGCTCTTCCCCATAATTCAAGAATAGTAACTGATTACCTTCAACAGGCATTCCAAGAAAACGTAATTTCGACAAATGGTCCTGTGCGATGGCCTCCAAGGTCACCTGATTTGACACCTCTTGATTTCTTTGTTTGGGGCCATTTAAAAAACATTGTCTATGCAACCGCCGTTACAACCCGCGAAGACCTGGAGTTGCGAGTAAGACGCGCAATTAATAGTATAACGGCCCAACAATTGGAATGTTCTTCAGAAACAGCTATACGAGTTCAGAAGTGCATTGACGTTAATGGACAGCATTTCGAACAATTGTTGTAATGTTTTGTGTTCATTTTTTGTATTTCAAAGCCACCTTAGTAACTTCTTAGCATTAAATTAGAACAAAGTAATTGTATTATCTCATTTTCTTTTAGCTGTAATTTTGATTGTAATTATCGCACATTTTATCAGCAGGTATGAATAAATTCCTTATTAATAGTACTAATAAATGGTACCACGGTACCAATATGGTTCCATTTGAAAAAATTTAGTTTTACCCCAAAATCGATTACGATGAACTTTATTTGCTCATAAAAAACGCAATTTAGTATTTTTGACGGGATTTCGATTTTTCTAGCATTGGACGGGTGAATTGGAATAAATCGGAACCATCATGGCACACTTAAATGGAAAACTAAAAATTGAATTATCAAAAATATTGACGTTTGAAATGTCACTTATGTGGTATCATTGGATACAGAAAATTATGCAGATTTCAGAAATGTAATAATATACAGGGTGTTCTATTCAAAAATAAAAAGTTGGTATCACTTCCGGCGAAACCGGAAGTGAAAAAAAAACATTTGTGGGTCAAAAAGTGCCGCTTATTATGTATATAAAATATCTCAAATTTCAATCAATTACCTCCAAAACTAAAGGAGATACGAGGGGTGTACCATGATCCTGTTACACACGGTATAGTGATTGTTAATATGATTAGCCCCTACCAATGGACAACGCTTAAGTATGCTCTGTAATTTCCTGTTCCAAGATCAATAAAATAATAAATTTACAATCATCTACCTAATTATCTTTTCCTTAGTTCAAAAGTTCTTTTCAACAAAAATATTATGTAGATATAAATCCGTCGCTGCGATAAAAGATTACAATATGGTCGGACTTGTTTCTAAATGGAGGGTTTTTCTAAGAAAACAAGTATAAGCTTAGGTAGAGGCACAGATAGTGTACCTACCTGTGGCTCAGTGTTTAAAAAAATTGAAATGTTCAGTTACTTTCCGGCAGTTGTTGGGAAAGTTCGTTCTTGAAAGTGGCTAGTGTTTCTGAATTTGTTGCTGAGAAACGGATTAGTAAAAGTTCGCTTTCTAAAATGAGAAATTTATTATTCTCAATGTGTTCAACGCTGTTCGCTACCAAAACTCAACATTCCGAGTTACAAAAATAGTTGAAATGTTTTCGAATACCTAAAGTAGTTGTCGTGCTACAAACAGTGTCAAAAGTTCGATTCTAGCGCGACGCGATACATGTTCAAACGCTGAATTAGTGGGATCTTTTTTAAGGGAACTGTACACTCAGAAACGCAACTAGCATGCGTGACACAGCAAATAAGCCATGACTGGACTGTTGGCAACGTCGCAATCCAACGATCGCTCGCATTTAGTTGTTCAAGATACAGTGCAGTTTGCTCTAAAAACATTGGCGAGGTATCGTTATTGTATATAAGGGGGCGTCCATAAATTACGTGAGGTGTTTTTTTAAATTTTCTGTCCCTCCCTCTCCCCCTGGTGAGATGTCGTGAGATTTTATTTAACCCCATCCCCCAATCTCACGTGAGATTTTTCAAAATGTGGGTTTCTTACGTAAACGCGTTACAATGTTATTGTAAAAAGAAAAAAAAAATTTGCTTCGTGCTTTTATTTACGACTAGTTAAGACTAGTAATCAATATTGCTGAGAGTTTAATTATAAGTGTAATAAAAATTTAACAATAGAATACTTAAATCGTAACTACTGTGATTAAAAAAAGAATATCTACTCTAATTCAATCCATGGAGAATCATGCACGGTCTCAAGAGAGACTATTGGAACCAACATGTCCATATGATTTTCAGTAAAATCATCTGCTCCTTCAACTTCGTTCTGATCTAGCCACTCTAAGCCATTGGCACTTGCACAAGTAACTCATTTTATGAGTTCCTTGCGAACTAATAGCCGTCTTGTGACAATCCGTGACAATATGGTGGTTTGACAGTCAGTAAATGTATAACGTCAAGTATGAATGAAATTATTTTCTTTCGAACAATTAGTAATGATCTTAATCGTATTACGCGATTACGCTCAAGATTGAATCTTAAGCATGTACAATCTGGATTAAATGCACCAAAATAGTATAATTTTTTTTGTTTCAATCAGAAAAAAATTGCGTGATATTCCGTGCCCCCCCTCTCTCAACGTAGGATTAGATGAGATTTGACTCGACCCCTCCCCCTTAAACACCTCCACGTAATTTATGGAAGCCCCTAAGAAAAATTGAAATTGGAACGTAGTCATACATATGCTCGAAGGTACGATTCTGATAAGAAAAAGAAGACTTTGATGACATCAAGAGAAAAAAAACTGCCATAGTTGATTTGACCAAAAAGAGAGAAATGTTCAGAAAATCGAAGGAAAAGTCAGAAGGTGTAACATATCAACAAACGTTGGAATCAACGAATTAAGAGAATCATAACTATTATTAAAAAACATCGAATCAATATCAATAGAATTATTCCATAGTTTATTTTGATTTAGAAACATCTGGATTTTGCATGACTGTGACATTTTACAAATCGCCATAAATGTGAAAATAGAAATTTTATATATATGTTAGCCCTACGAAGCATCAATCCTGTGGCGACAAAATTACAGGATGTACTACAATTTCTGGTCAATTATATTTGAATGATGTACAAGTCGATTCAATAAATTTAGTAGATTGTTTGGTAGCATTTAAGGAATTTTTAAATTTATCTACAACTCCAAATTTACTCGTTGTGCCTTATACGAGATTCGATAAGATCACTAAGAGCAATCATTAATAATAATTTGATAGAAGATTTCACCATGATAGCAGGATTTGTGGATAGCTTAATTATTTTTAGAAAAACGTTCCCAGATTGAAAAGGGCTAGGAATGTTAGAGCTATCAAAATTAGCCAAAGATTCAATACTAAACAAAACATCAGAAATTTTCCACGAAGCGATGTATGATGTACAATTTTGCAAAAAATTAGTTCGTTTCATTGGTAAAGTCAGAATTATCAACATACGTGAAATCCTTATGAAGAATGTATTTCAAAGCGACCTGAGAACAGAAATAATATTTTGTAATTTCTTAAAAATGTTATATCATGGGAATTATTGAAAAAATTGCGCAACAAGATATAACAGATTTTATGAAACAAATATATCACGATGGAGGAGAAGAAGCTGTGATTAATCACCTAACTGAAAAATTGGAGAATAGAAAACTAAAAATAGGAAAGCATTTACTGAAATCATTGATGATTCAAAAATAAATGTTTAGTCAATCAAGTGATTATTTAATATAATAGTTAGAAAAATAAATAATATCACATTCATTGTTGTTTATATTTTTTGTAGATTTATACGTTATATTTTATTAGCCTTTTGGAAATCTGAATCATTTCTGTTTATGTTTAAAATGCTTCAGTTTATATCAACGCAATTATTCACAATTATTATTCATAAATATGTGCGTTCAATTCAAACCCCAAGACCTTCGCGCTTTCGCTTAGTTGAATAACGAGCGCTCGCTTGAGGCGTTGCCACGATTCTCAGCCTTCCCTCTCTTGCACTTCTCATGCGCAATAATTTAGAAACTTCTTATGGCAATAACTAAATAACTGTATAGCTACGCGTGTTTAATTTTCTATAAAATTTGTTACTTACCTTTTAATAATATACTAGATTTTCAAAAGATCTGAATGGAGGTTTTATAGTTATCCTTAAAATGTTATTGTCCGCGGTAGCTCACTATAGGGATTATGTTTAAACGTTGCAACTTTAAAGCCTATATCTCGCTTTCGGTGTGGGAAATGATTCCAAAAATTAATATGATACAGGTAATGATGTTAACTAAAAGTGGTATGAATATAAACGAAATCTGATTGGAAGTGGATTTCAGACAACTCACCTTAAGTCGGACAGTCAACAATGCATGTAGATAAATTGGTCCAAGAGCGATAGAATCCACGTTGGGTGTTCGATCAATGGTCATTTTAAAATATATTGCTTATTACCATAATCTAAAGCAGAACTTTGTTCCTTGCGCCGACCCTGAAAAATCTGGCGCACACTTCAGCCAACAACATACTTGGCAAGTCTGTCTTCCTGTTTGACAATTTCCCAGGTTGATTCCTTTGGGCTTTGGAGCGGCTGCAATAAGTTATGTAACGGTGTTTGTTTATGGGGTTTCGTAACGGCTCTGCTTGGCCGACTTCTTGGTAATAACGTTCGCTGATCCGAAGCTCGGTTTTCGGAAAATCGGTTTCTGCCTATGCCGGCGTCCTTCAGCTCGAATAGGATAACAGTAATAATGCTTAAATAGTCTGATTAACAATTTAAAAACGGATTAATTCTGTTCCCGGTCCTAAAATATGTGCGATATCTCATTCGATTCGGAATGATGTCTAGAAAAATGTATCTCGAGCATTTAATAGCACATGAAAAATAGCGATTGTTATTCACAAAATAAGACGAAAAAATATCTTCAGTTTTCGTTAATAACTCAAAACCTATTGATATTTAAGAACTTTTGAAAAAGATCCTTAAACAGAAGGAAATTTCCAATAAAAGTCGAAATCCCTTTTGTTGTTTGTTAACACCCCTACAGCTCCCCCTTGAAATTGTCCATGCAGCTTGTTTAGAAACCAAATCGAATAAAGTATGGTTCATTGGCATAATAATAATTGAACGACGAAAAAATCAAGAAAACGATTAACCTGGTTTAGTCTAACTATTCTTGTTATTATTCAATTGCATTTCCCAACATTCCAGTGGCTGTTAAAGTACTTAGTTGGGTAATGTCAATTTCTCTTTGATTCTCCATTTGCTTAAACATATTTATTGAGAAACATATAGGCGTCCCATTCGAGACTGACGTCCTTGAAAAATATTACAAAAATTCTAAAATCAAGATTTTATTTTGGAGGGACTAACAATAGACCAGGGCTGAAGTCTTTAAAATGGTAAAAGTGAAAAAAATTATAGTAGGATGAAACTCATTGGAAAGGAAGGAATATAATAAAAAAGAAAGGAAAAATAATTTACGGGCGATCGAGGTCGGGAAGTGGAAGGGGTGAGTTTTTAAGGGTAAAAACGGTTAATCTCGATTTTCAGCAAAACTAAGAGTCCTATGGAAAAAATTAAATAAAGTTGTAGTGTAATAAAGATCTACAACTTTTGTATACATATTTTTCACATAACTAAAATTTATGTGAAAAAATTGAAATAGAAGTTTTGGTTTTTTTTTCTTTGCAAAAAAAATTCCACGAAATTTGCTGAAAACTCACCTCTTCATGTCCCAAACACACCTGTAATTTATTTGATTTGGAATATTTATATTTTTCACCTTATTTTGACTTAATATCGAAAAACCACCCTAATTTTCAATCGAAAATTGTCGCGTCAAAATATCAGCTTTTTCAAAGTCGGTGGGCTTTACATTAGTTGAACTCTCACTTTCTGATGGTGGAAAAAAAATACATTACTATGGTAAATGTTCTCAGAAAATGCAAATAGATAACAGGTAGTAAGGCCCAGACCCTCCTAGCCCCTTCCCCACTTTTCTATGAAATACCTTTTGATGGGCTAAAATTTTCCGTAGTTAATATTTTAAGATGCCTATTTATTGCTATTGTAATAAATAGGCATCTACTATATTTGAAGAAGATTCTACAACTTTCTCAAAATATTGTAGATGTCTTATTAAATTCGGATTCGAGTTTTTTTCGTTTCTTTGCATTTTCTGAAAACATTTACCATAGTAATGTATTTTTTTTTTCACCATCAGAAAGTAGATATTTCAACGAATAAAAAGCCCACAGAGAGCTGATATTTTGACGCGAGAATTTTTGATTGAAAATTAGGGTGGTTTTTCGATATTAAGTCAAAATAAGGTGAAAAAATGAATATTTCAAATAAAATAAATTACAGTGTATTTGGGACATTAAAAGATAAGTTTTCACCAAATTTCGTGTTTTTTTTTGTAAAAGATAAAAATAAAAAACCAAAAACTTGGTTATTTCAATTTTTCACATAAATTTTGAGGTTATGTGAAAAAAGTGTGAATACAAAAGTTGTAGATCTTTTCATTACCTACAACTTTGCCATAGTTTTGCCGAAAATCGAGATTAACCGTTTTTTACCCTTAAAAACTCACCCCCTTCCACTCCTCGACCTCAGATCGCCCGTAAATTATTTTTTCCTTTCACTTTTGTTATATTTTACAAAATGTCTCATCCTTCTATCATTTTCTTTTGGTTTCAAAAATTATCATCCTGGTCTACAAACAAAAAACTTCATGAAAATCGAGCTATTGATCAAATTTCACCTCATATAAAACCTGTTTTGATTTTTTCTTGCAACATTTTTTTTAAATCGGTTTTTTAGATTTCGAGATTTGGGATACACTATGGACGTCCAAAAAATATTTTATGGACAAATTGATATTCCCAGGGTACAAAAATTCGTTTCATTGGGCTGAAAAATATGGGCCACCAGTTTGACTGCAAATTTTCTCGCCATGCGATAAGATATTACAGTAATATGCAGTCCAATGTCCAGCGAGGCTTTAGCCGGGAAAGTAGTTGATTTCTGTAAGATATTACAAAAATAATTTCATTTTTATAGATGAGTTTTTAATAAAAAAAAAATATTTCCATTCAATACTCATGCACATGATCCCATCCGCGGTAATGGATTTCATATAAAACATTAGAATAAAAACAAAAATCTGTATTTCCTACATTTTTCTGAAATGATGTGACCATGATTTCCAGCATGAAGCTCATGCAGTTCGCAGTTATCAAGAAACTGACCCTTTTTACTGTGTATTACATTTTCTGAGGTTGGGCTTCCTTCTATAGATCATATCGAATGAAGCCATTAGATAAAAATAATATAAATGTGGATTTATTTGATTTCTTTGTAATGAAATTACCAATATTAATAGTGACAAAAATCAAACGCATCTCTCTGTGAATTCGAGATTATTCCGAGGGGAGGAAGCATTATAGTTAGGTCCCCTCCCCCCCCTCAAAATATTACGTCGATTTCGCAATAAATATGTATTATTGGACATTACGCTATTGGGAAAATGCAAAGAACTGCAAATAAAAACCACTTTACACAAATGGTACCGAAAGTAGGTATTTACGGGATGATTTTTTTCACTTTCGAAACGATTTCTTTACTTTCGGGACGATTCTTGTTACTTTCGGGACGATTCTTGTTCTTTCGGGACGATTCTTATTACTTTCGGGACGATTTTGGGTATCTATGTAGGCGCTTTGGCAATAACATGAACTTTGTATTTTATTATGACAGCGCTTGTCATGTAACATTGAGTGTTTTTCCTTTTGAAATAAAAAATGAAATCAGTAGTGAAAGTGGGCTGAATATTCTTCATGAGATTAATGAATCTGCTAAAGCGGCTACCCATGAATTATTGCCGGTAAAGTCAAGAGAGGTATTGGTCTACAATTTATTTCAAAATAGAAATGTGCATACTATAAATGAACAAGTGATTCTTGCATATTCAATGGAAAATCTAAAATCTTAAAGATCAAGCCTCTGGACAATTACTCGATGCTTAAGTCTACAATTAATATAAAAAAATAATATAGATATAAGCCGCTATCCCAAAGTTATGGCTTTCCTTAAAGAGAATCCATTAGCTATAAACCAAAAAAAATCAAAAGTATTGAATAAAGAAGAAATAGATCACTTCTTATCCCGAAGGTGGAGATAATATCTTCCTAATGACAAAGGTAATATATTTGAATCTAATTCCTCTCTTTTCCTTACGAAAATTTTGTAAAATTTTAGGTTGCTTTAATAATTGGTTTGGCAGGCACTTGTCGTCGGAAGAGCTTTGTAAATGAATTTAGATGATATAGAAGATAAGACAACCATGTTAGTGATTAAGAATTCCTAATTCTAAAACGAATATGGATAGAACCTTTGTCGTCATTGGGAGAAAATAATATTTCTTTATACAGAAAATATTTGTCATTACGTCAAACAAACACACCCACATCGTAGATTATTTGTTTATTATAAAACTGAAAATGTACTATACAACCTATTTGTATTCACACTTTTGGAAAATCGCCTGCACAATGCGGGAATTTATTAAATTACCAAATCCCAAAGAATACACCGGGTACTGTTTACGCAGGAGCTCAGCCACTTTACTCGCTGAAAGTGGTGGTAGTATAACCAACTTGAAGAGACACGGAGGATAGACATCAACCAATGTAGCAGAGGGATACATAGAAAATTCTTTAGAAACAAAATTCACATAGCTTCACAGAGAAAAGGCCGAAAGCGAAGTAATATCTCGAAAACTAGTACAATTACTGTGCGTCAAATTTCCCTAATTTCAACACTGCCACTTCTGTTAATATCCCTAATAATATTAATATAAGTAATTTTATAATGGACCTTTACATTTACGAAAAAAATCAAAACTTATATAGGTCGATTATATTTCATATGAAATGTCCAATTGACTTAGAATGCCATCTATATATTTTTATTTCAAAAAGATATGCGTTTGAAAGTGTACCCGTGACGTCACGTTCATCGAAAACTACCCCTCCATAATCCACGTTAAAGAAACACATTACTGTTCTTGTCAAAAATATAGCTCACTGCTTGATATACACCATTAATATATAATTGAACACTGTTTATTGATAGACTCATCAAAAAAAAACCCATTTCAACAAGGGTTTTTCTTTATTTAAAACATTCAAAGTTTCCGAACGGGCCTTCCTTTTGATGAAGAGCGACTATTGGCAACATCGCAAATATTAAAGACAGTTCCCATTAAAATCATTTTATTGACATTTGAGGTTAATGTTTATTTTTATCAACTTATTAATTTCTCAATATCATAAAGCGATTTGGTGTGTTTATAATGAAAAGGACTTCGTAAAAGCAGGTTCGAAATTTGCCAAGGGTGGATTATGAGATGATTGACTCTTTTTATTTATTTTTATGCAACGTTCCCAAGAACTAAGTGAACTAATAAATAAGGATTTAACACTAACAAATCAATGAGCGCGTCTATGGAACCCTAGTACATGAACAAAGAACCATGACTAGAAAGTTGCTAACTTTTAACTAAGAACTTTGGTTCTTAGTTAAAACGTTCGTGATTGTTTAGATATAATCAATCATAAATGCATTATACTGTGAATATATATGTAGGCTTTGTCTGTTTGTATTATAATATAAATAAATTCATATTCGGTACCTGTTAGTGTTTCCTTCATGTGATGAGTCAATATTTATTAAGTTTGAACTACTGAAAATATAATTAATAATTTAGAATGAATAGACTTGAAGTATGTTCATACAAATTCCGTAAATTTTTTGCAAAATTATTTACTTATTTCACATCAATTCTTTGTTGAGGGATACTAATCTATTTTTACAAATACAGGCTTGCATTTTCTATGGTAAAAATTTTCTCTATGGTTACAAAGGTATAAAAAAAAATCTGAAGATATTGGCATTCATGAAGAGAATGTGACAACAAACCTTAGAAAACTTTGACATAATACTGCACATTCTAGTTATTCAAAGTATTTTTGAATTTTCAATCAATCAAAATAGAAGAAATGAATCTTATCGACAAAGTTGTTAAAGAATTCGTCCACCGTATGCTCCTGAAATAAATTGTATTGTGCCATTTGGAGTAGCAGATATTAAAAATTGTACAATATTGCATTTTTTCCATTCTGACCAAGTCATGGACAGACGAACAGGATCAGAGGGTTTTTCAATTTCCAGACAATAATTGAATTAACTTTCTTATAGCGAGCTCTGAAAGGGATCGGCAAATTTCTTTCAATTTCAGATGTCAGGCCAATATATAAGCTCTTATAAACAATTTGCCATCATAGGCACAGCTTTTGTGAAAATCTTGTGAACACTTGATTTACTCATATCAAAGTCATCAGCCAATCGAAGGTATACATCCCCAACCCGTATCTTTTTTAAACTTATCAGAACATCCATATATTTAATTTACTCAATTTTGGTGATGTATTTCACAATGTGGTAAACATTTTCAGGGAGCCCCAAATAATATTACTCTTCTTTTCTATACGTGCAATAGATAAGCGCTGGCGTCCTTCGATATTTTCACAATCAGGATCGGATGAAGACTGACTAGGAATACCTATACTCTGAATTTTTTTTTGTGGTGTTATTTTGGTGAATCGGATAATGTACTTAGCTTGGCTACTGCTAGGAGAAGAACTATTCGAAACTCTTGAGTAAATATTTCCCATGGATGTAATGTCACTCAACACAGTTTTACTAGCTGAAGGAGTGATGTTTTCATTTGGTTTGGGTTTCTTCATCGTTGGTAGGTCATATACTTATGATGAAACATTGTCAGACCAATGTCGTTTCAGGTTGATATGTGAACAGACATCTTGCTTCAACATAAATTTGGATCCCCTTGTTCTAGCATATTCCTAATTCGTAGTATCTTCTTTCAGCTGGAACCAAAGAACAATATGTTTATAGGACTGGATATAAAATACCGTACTGATCGATGATTTTGCAAACTTGCATTGAGTGAAATTAAAGATCGTTCCTTGATGTACTCACCTGGAGATGTTCTGCACAAAAGCATATATTTCCGCTTTTTACAAAAGTTTGATTCACTTTCACTGGTGTTCAGACAACCGTGCACATAGCACTTTTTAGACATTTTCATAGTTATTAAAATTAGAAAATAATTTCCGAAATTTTTCAATACCAAACATTCATGGCGAGCTTGATCATTTGCAGCAGTTCTCTGCATATCTCGTATCTCGTATCAGTCGTATCAGATATATGCAAGAAAAAGAGCTGAAGAGAGAAAAACGATTGATAATATTTTATTCCGTGAAGCAAACGAACGAACCTATCAAAGTATCAAATAACAAATGTCATTACGTCACAATTCCATGATTCGCAACTCATACAACGATGCCAAATCAACTTTTAGTGAACGTGACGTCACGAAACCACTTTTTTCCGGATTATGGAAAAACTACCAATCAGAAAAATAAAATGAAAAATCCCAAGTGATATTAGCACATATACTTTCTAATTACAGTGTTTTCTCATAGTGCATAAAAAGGTCCATTGTGTAATTAATATTCATAAGTATTGTAATCATAAGAGTGATTGTTATACGTAAATGTCTATATAAAGTTCATACGTTATTATCTATCGATATCCTTTTTAGCATACAAAACGGTTACAGAAAAAATATTGTATCTATGACGATCGAAAGTGATTTTACGAGACTCGAGATTCCAGGACTCGCCTACGGCTCGTCCTGGAAATTTCCCTCATCCGTAAATATCATTTCGAACTTGTTATATATTAATTTGACAATATTTCGTCATACTGTTTCCATCTTTTAAAGTAAACTTTTAGCAGATTTTAAATTTGCTTTTTATTTTATGATTTTTGGTGAACAGGTTACAAATGAAGCAAAATAGCCAATTCACTGAAAAAATTATTCTTCATGCATTAAAATAATATTTTTTATTCATTCCTGATGCAGAAGTTGCATTTCTTTATTTCTAATAGAGGAAAGCTTCAAAACCAGTTGTAACTGTTGGCTACAATTCCTTTCAATTTCTCCTATAAACGACCGTATTGGTTATTCATTGATTATCGTTATGCAATAATTCGGAAACATCATTTATGTAATGAAGAAACTAGTTCTCTTGAGTCAACAAGTGTATTTCCTGCTACTGCAACTGTGCTGAAAGTCATAAATTTATTCACGAACGCATTGGTCGAAAAAACAGCGCCTCATTAACATTTCAGTAGGTTCGGGTATTTTCCTTTTTATGCTCCAGATGACTACCGCTGAAATTCATGCTTCAGGAACCTCTTTCATGGGAGAACTATTTCACCCTGATTCAAATTATTTACATAATGTTATAGAGGAAGAATATGGAAAACAATATCAGATTATTTAGACGATAACATATTCTAGTAGGTATAGTAGAGAGGGGCCCCACAATAGACATTTTAGGTAACATTTCCTAACGAATACCGAATGATATCAGCAGTTCTCCCACTTTTTCCACTAATTTTTCGTTTTAAACATTCAAAGCAAAATTAATCTTTGATCCGATAAATCATTTGTATATGCGGAAACAATCACAAAGTAAATCATCACATCGAAAAAATAAAAAAATATATCGTATGGAAATTAGCTGATTAAAAACAACAACAATTGAATTTCAACATATTTTCTGTATTTTTCGAAGACACCAGCAATCTAGGTAAACAATAAAATTCGATAATCATAAGCAGAAGAAAATAATATATTCATGCAGTGCAACGAATTATTTATAAGAGCCCTGTGCGCATTCCATAATAGAGTAAAGGTTGCAAATTCTGCTGACCATTTTTCTGCTGATTCTACAAACACTTTGCCCGTCTTTGCCTGACTATACCTGTTTTTCCTATTTCTTGGCGTTGACAAGTGTCAGCTGAATTGGTATCGTTGATAGATTTCTACAAAAGGACTATCAAAAAATACCAATCTGAGACAGTGCTACTATCAAATTCTTGAAAAACAAAATTTCAGAGCTACATTCCCAAACATTGAAATTACACTGAATATGTACTTGGTTTTGATGGTGACAAATTGCACTAGTGAGTGCTCATTTTACAAAATGAAAATTATAAAAATAGGCTGCAAACTACGATGAGATAAAGCCGCCTATCAAAGTTATGGCTTCTTAGCATTGGAAGTGATTTACTCCGGGGGCTGGATTTCACCGAAATCATTAATAATTTTTCGACGAAAAAAGCTCGCAAGAATCCATTTGTTAACGCTTTAATTTAATTAGAATTATTCTTGTATTTTATTATATCTTGTATTGAAAAATTTGATTTTTCGCCATATGTATGCGGAACATTATTCAAACACTCGAAAGAAAAATTGTTTAACTTGTTTGAAAAAATAATTAGGGCTTCCACTCCTTTGTTGCCCCAGAGCCTCCAACCTTCTAATCTGGCCCTGGTATGTCCAATGTCAGTTGAATAAGTTTATCTTCAACGCAAAATATAGGGTTCGTTCAAAATCGTGCAAAATGAAAATGACGAATAATGAAGGAAAACAGATTAATTTATCTCTCTCTCTCTCTCTCTATATGTATTTATTGGATCTTGCTTCCGCATAAAAGTTGTAGAGAACAATGAAAGCTATTTTCCAAAAATAACTACCAACATATAGGGTGTGCGATAAATGTGTGACTTATCAAAGTTTTGTTTTTTGAATGACACCCTCAAAAAGTGTCCAAAGAGTCCTAAAAAAAGAAAAGTTTTATTCCTATATGCTCTCACGGAGGATGATCCAGACCGGAGGGTTGAATTTTGTGAGTGGTTAACAATTGAAGAAAAACGGGGCTTCCTAAAACGTGTATTTTTCGCAGACGAATGCACGTTTTTTCTTAATGGAAAAGTCAACAAACAGAATTTACGATACTAATCCGCATATTTTTAGATAGGGACATACCAGTTTACTAAAAGGTGAATGTTTGGGCGGGGATTCTGGGAATCGTGTTGTTGGACCGATTTTCATCAGAGGCAATCTTACACGAGTTCTTTACAGAAATTTTTTAGAAACTGAAATTGAACCTCGAATAAGACAAATTGTATTAAACAATCAGGAAGAGTTCGAAAATCATGAAATCATATTTCAGCAGGATGGGGACCTCCCCACTTTCGATGCATGGCTAGAGAGTTCCTCGATACAAACTTTCCTGGGCGATGGATGGGTCGAAGGGGAAGTATAGAATGGCCACCAAGATCTCCGGATCTTACACCTCTAGTTTTTTTTTCTTTGGGAGATCTGAAGTAAAAAATCTACGCCACTGAATGCCAAACAATAGAAGGGGTTGGTCGCAGAATAATAGATACATGTGAAGAAATAGATGAACAGACTTTCATCAACGTGAGAGAAGCTATTTATAATAGGGAACTTTTTTTGTCAAGATTTAGGAGGAGCCACATTGAACACTTGATGAAATAATTGTTGGGGTTGAAAAAAAAATGTTATTAAAAAATAAATTAGAATTTTGAGCTAACTAATTTGTTTTGATTGTGAATTTACAGAACACATTCGTAGGCTTGGATTTTCCGGTAAGCGGTACTGTTTATCCTAATAAACTCTCTTTACGCCTCTTATTAGTAGAATCCATTAAGAAATGTAACTACAAATTAATAACGTTTAGTTAGCAACATGTTTTACCGGAAGTGCCAAAATCCATACTTCATTTTAAACCGGAATGTCATTTTTTAAACGTTAATATTTAAAAAAATTGGGAATTTAGGAGTAAATTATTAGAGAAACTGTTGAGAATTATGAACAGATTTCGAAAATAAAATAATATAGGAAGTGTTCCATTTAAAAAATATTGAAAATGGCGCTCAGCCTCCATTTTAAAACGTCAAGCCTGATTTTTCTGGAAAAGTAGGTTTCATCTCTTCCTTAAGCCTCTTATATTTAGTTGCGATATACCAGGTGGTTCAAAAATTAGTAAGGGGGGAACGGACTTTAGACGAGCACGTATGTCTAGGTGGGTGCTACTTTTATGGCCATTTGTAGTTCCGGAAAAAATCCCTTTTTTTGGTATTTTCAACAGCGTCAATTCCTTTTATATTTACTAAAAAAAAAAAAATTAAAATAACTATTCTTTTGAACATTTTGAATAGTATCTACAGAAAGGAACAATTATTTTGTATGAAAAAAAAAAATGAGGGCGCGGCAGACGTAGAAGTAGATTTTACAATATATTAATTGATTCAGTTAAAAAAAGGAAAACACAATACAGTGGTTTTACCTCTCGCCTAAAGACATGCAATTAGCGACCGATACAATAGAGAAGGTGTGAAGTTTGGCGAGACTAATTCCTTCTCAGTTGAATGGAGTTGGGGAAGCTTGTTTTCTTTTGTTGTTTATTGTCAACTTGTGATGTTATGGGTGTCCAATATACAGTCGTTCATAAAGGTGGAAACGCCGATTATCTCAGAGAATTATTTTCGGAGATGAAGCTCGGACAGGTCGATTTTTTTTAAATTTTTGTTTTTTTTTCTTTTTGACAAAAAAATAATTTTCCCCACTACCTTACACAATATGACGTCATCGATAATTTTGGATAGAAAGGGTATATTTTCATAGAAAAATTAAAAGCCCATATTTTCTGAGTTCAACCATACCACCTACGTCATATGTAACTTTTAAGTTTCATCATTTTTGCAAAAGTTCAGTATATTTCGAACCTCGTAGGCTATGAAAACATCTGAAAGCCTTAGCAACCAGACAATAAGTTCTTCGATTTATAATTCTTCAATATCTTCCTGAATAATATTACCCTACAAGAAATCATTTGAAATTACGATATAGGTACCCCATTTTCGGAAAACAGCGAATAGAAGTTTTGATGATCATAGGATTCGGCGATCGTAAAAAAGTATGCGACATCTTTAATGAAAAAAATATACTGATCGAAAACCAATAAGCAAAACGACACTAAGCGAAATATTGCACAAATTTAATGAAATTGGCAATGTTGAGAATAAGCATAAGAGTGGCAGACCTACTGTTACCGATGGCACTCAATTAAATGTATTACTTGGAATTTTAAAAAAACTTCATCGTTCAATTCAACTTTTATCTGGAACAATGCAAAAGAAATTATATTCTGATTCATGAAGAGAGTTGACTGTTTCTTTGATTTTCCCCATTGATATTTTTTTTTTTTAAACTGATCAAGAATCCACTAATACTTTTTTCGTTCAAAAGGATCAGAACCAAAATCTCCATCTACAAAAACATCAGTAGAATTTCAGAAAATTCATTGATTAAATTATCAATTGTATGATGCCTTTCAAGATTGCAGAACATTTTTCAAATACTTCAATGAATGAGGTCTTTTTGCTGAAACTGCTGAAATATGTTACAGAAAAATACAAATCAGGGCGAGAACCCAACAGAACATACATCATACTGCCTATTGACTCTCTATAGCGAACAGACTCGATGGAAAGACAATTTAGGCTGAATGAACATCCCGACGATGATCTGGATCGTGAGCTTTGTTGGAAGATCGGGTCTACCGCACCCTTTAGGGGAACCAATCATGATGTAATTCGTCCAGCTACGTTGGATGAACTCAAGGCCCATATCAAGGGATTGAATCCCAAGAAAGCGCCTGGTTACGACGGAATTACTAATCGTATGATTCGGTATTTTTCGGATAACCAAGTGCAGTCACTATTAAATATTATTAAAACTCTTTGCGCCTTAAGAGATTTCCTCGTAGGTGGAAACATCCATCGTGGTTATGATTCCAAAACAGGGACAAACCCGCCTTCCCCAAAATTTCGGCCGACGCCTTTCAGTTCGCTGTTTGAAAAATCGTCCTGGAAAGGTTGACGGAATGGGGGGTAGAAATCCCCACCTAATGAACAATTTTTTTAGACGGCTCCTCCACCGAGCTTCGGTTATGATAGTGGAGGACACTTTCACCCAAATATAACAATAGCCTAATCTTTTTAACATCAGCAAAGCTTTCGACGAGTGGGCCAAAGGCCTACTGTCAAAGCTGATGACTTCCATCCCGCTTAGTTTGAAAAAGTGGATTAAACGTTCCTCTTAGGTGGACATTTCGGTCGGGGGCGACAATTTGCCTTAAATTTGAAATTGTGGCGGGGTTCCCAGGGGAGTGCTGTCCCTGTATTATTCCCCCTTTACGTCAGATATAAAGGGGGGCAACATTAAGTCCCTTATTTGCTGACGATAGGCTTTGCTTTTTCTGCAGCTGACCCTTGAGGGTGTCGTTTATTTGCAAAAGGGTTTTAAACCCCCCCAACGGGGGGGAAAAAAAGCTGAATCCTAAAAAAAAAAAGGGTTTTTGGGGGCGTAAAGAAAAACCCGGAGAGGGGGCTTTTGGAAGGGGTAAATGGTCAGAGGGGGTGGGGCCGGGGGGTTACTGGGACCCCGGTCCCTGGGGCCAATGTCAACGTTGTTAGGGACAAACTTTTAAAAATTAAAAATGTGATTAACAGGAAGGTAAGCTCCCCTAAAAACAAAGTCTATTTAAAGATGATGTTCGGCCGTCATTTTGTATGCCTCCCCCGCCGGGGAAAAAAAGGGTTAATTGGGCCAACGGGGGAAATGAAGGTCCTGGGATACGGGGAAGATCGAAAACTTGAAACTTAAACTCCTTCCATCAGAAGTATCATCAGAGAAGCAACCCAAAAAAATATGTGATTTGCATTGCTCCGAGAATCCGCCTGGGGAACCACTGATTATAACATAGACGACCCCTCGGGTTTAAGGTCCCCCGGGACTCTCTGGGGATGGGTTTTACTAATTCTGGGTAGGAAACTGCATCCCAATGAAATTATTATTTTTTTTTTTCCCAAATTTTTTTTTCAAAATTTCCCTCGGTCATGGTTCGAGAAACACCATCGGGGGGCTTTGGGCCGGTCTGTAGTCCTTTTAAGAAATTCGTGAATGGCTTTGGGCCCCCTGGCAAAATGTACATTTTTTACCCCAACTGTATAACAACCCCAGTTAATATTAAAAATAAAAAAATTGAAAACTTAAAAAACCACCCCAAAAGTTTCATTTTTTTAAAAACCCAAAAAATGACAAAAATAATAGAATAAACAGAAGTGCCCTGGTTTTTTATATTTTTACCTTTTATTATTACTTGTACCAATGTAAGCGCCTCTTCTATATCAATTTTACTTTATTCATCGGACTTGTCGATCAAGATTTAACTGTTGATTTTAATTAGTATAACTTTATTTATTAATTTTTTTTATGTTGTTTATCTATATCTATTGTAAATCCAATGATTTTACCGTGATTTAATTGTATAAATTTATCATCATTTTTTTTACTGTTGCTTCAGCTAATCTATAGACGATTTTAATAATTTTACCGTTGATTTTAATTAGTATAATGTTATATTCTTACCATTATTGCTTTATCTTTTTTTGATTCGTGTATTTATGTCACGCACGGGTTTTAAACCCTTTTTTGGTGACTTTTCCCAGTTTATTTATTTTTGCTAGATTACTTATTTACATTTCTAGAAGAATTTAGTGTTAATTCTGTAATAATAACATTTAGTGAATAAACATTTATTATTATTATTTTAGATGTAATTTTGCATTATGATCGTATTCGCAACAAGTTATTATTTTACAATCGCTTAACGACAAGAAATGGAAAGTTTCGATTAATTATCAACTAAATGCAAATGCAAATTTGGTCGAATAGAAATAATCTAATTTAGGTGTAAATATTAAAATTTCAAAAATTTTATCGATGACTAAAAACCCCTCTTATATCTGCGTTTTAGTCCTTTACAAATACCCCCCCCAAACCCTATTTTGGCAAAAGCTCTTAAAAAAGCCATGCAAGGATGCAATAAAATATAGGATGTTACTTGAACAAGTCGAGTTATTGTCTTTTAAAAAAAATGGTATTTATATCTGAAAAGGGTATTTCGCTGGGGTTTGCCTCGCGCCAAAAATAAATGGTCGTCACTGCATACAGTGGGGGGAAAACCTTGCAATTTACCATCAGTTCGCCGTCAATGCACCGAAATCGAAAGTTGAGAAATTTTTATAACAGTAAACTGAGTACTAGCAAGTGGAACGAATCAAATGCGCCTTAGAGTGATATATCTAGCTGAAGAAAAGTTCGGGCCCACATAAAATTTCCATAAAAAAAATTCTTCAAAAGCATAAGTCCCAAATTCGTTCTGTTTTTTTGGCGTATGGTGGTTGGTTGGGCCCCGGATCCTCTTCCAACCCCACAACGGTAAAATACACCTACAACTCATCGGATTTATCTTATTTATCGAACGGCATTCGTTTTCCGTTTGGGGAAAAAAGAGGTGCGCCCCTTTTTGCACCAGGAAATTTTTGAAAAAATGTCGCAATTTCAGTGGTTTTGAGTTTAGACCATCACAGGTGGTGGTCGTATTTGGAAAAATTGAAATTCCCAGTGTAAGGATGTGTGGTTTTTTTTGAAAGAACTTGCTAAGATACTCCCGGGGGTGAAAGTAAGACTTTTTCGATGGTATCGTTAGATGGGTAATCTAGGTATTTCGTATGGGTACCATTGTGAACCGGATTGGGTGATTGGGTAACTCTGATTTTTTTTTTGGTTGTAGAATGCTCTAGTTCTCGATTTGCGGCAAAAAAAATTGTTTTATCCGTAGTAATATTTGATTGCATGCAAAATTGCTGAATATCGTGCATGAAGGTTTGTTGTCTAGAAACAGTTTGAGGTATTTTATTGTTATTTGACAAAAAGTATCTGATTCGCAGGAGAGGACACTTTTAGGGAAAAAAAAATGTATAAATTTTTTCTTTATGTTTTCCAACCATTTTGATAAAAAAGGTAAGTTTTTTCCTGAATGAAATATTAAAAAAAATATGAGAAACAAATTTTATTCAGAAAATAAAAGTATTAAACAAAAAAACAATCAATTAATTATATAATGGGGTTGTGGGCTAAACTTTTGTGATCGAAAGGGCTCCAAAATTGGATGGATTTTACAACGCTGGAAAATAGAATAGAAGAAACAACACGAAATTACTGGAATATTTGTAAGAAAAATTATATCGTCAAAAAGTAGTTTCAAAATCATTTCGATCATAAATAAATTTTAAAAAAATGTTTGCCCACCTTGTGGTAGGAGAAACATATTATTCACAACCTCGAAAAGGCCCGCCAAAAAAAGTCATGAATTTTTTTTCGGTAAAACCCGGTACCGAATTTTTTGAATGAAATTTGAAAGAGATAGGTACTCGAGCTTTTTTTCGTTGAACGTCGTCGAAGTATGTGCCCCCGTAAATGTTGATAAATGTGTAGAAATGACCATTCAATTTTTGAAGGGGAAATTTTTCTTTTTTCCTTAATCTTGAGCACCCCCTTTTTGGGGAGTTGAATTTTGTGAACTTTTAAAGGGAATGGTAATGATGTAGTTATATTTAATTTTAGATTTCCCGGCCCAATTTTCTCAACCCATCACAAATTTCACATTGAAAAGAGGGGTACTTCAGTAAATGTATCAGAAAAATGGGCCCAACGGGGGAAATTAGGGGAAAAAAAAAGACCCCCAAAAGGGCCCCCGAAAATGGGGAACCCCAAATTAGTCAACAGAAAAAGGGCCCCAAAGAACTTTCCAAATATCACCAAAGAAGCCTAAGCATAATTTTAAAGATTTTTAAGTTATTTATTTTTTCCAATCATTTTTTTTTTAACATAGTTTAGCTGAGCTTCAGCTAAAACTGTTTTTCACAACAAAAAAAAAGGAAAAACCAAATATAGCTATATATGACCAAAAAATAAAGTGTAAAAAGAACTTTTACTTTACAACTCAAATAATTCCCAAATTTATCAAATTTTTTGAAAAATCATAATAGTAAATCTCTGAACCCCCCATATATTTTAAATTTAAACATATTGAATTTTTTTTCGGTTCTTAGTTCTGCCTTTTAAAATAAGTGGCGCCCAAATAGAAGCAAAACTCAAAATTCAAATCTTAAATCATGCCTATTAGAATCACGCCCGCTCCCGAGCTATAAAGAGAAGCCGCCGCAATTGTGCCCTGTTACGAAGAGAAAGGGGTTTCCCAAAAATAAACAAGAAAATCGCAGCAGAGAAAAAAAAAAGAATTTTTTTGGGAAAATGTAAAAACGGAAACTTATACCAACATTTTAAAAATAAAGAATAAACTCAAATTCAAGCTGAATTTCAACAAAAAAAATGAGCATATTTTGGGAATTTTTTTATCAAACTCATCTAAATTTCATCAATGAAACTATAGAAACATTTCAAATTAAATAGAAACATTAAACATATATAACAGAAAATTAAACCGACAAAATACGGAACTGAAAAGTTAAAAAAAACCCTCTCAGTCTCAATAACTAAGCTCCTAAACAATGTAAGTAACTAATTTTGGGGGGCGCCAAACAAACAAGCAGATGAATTAGGTAAGGCCTAAAATGCACGGTGACATTCTGATAATTTTTTTTTAGTAATTTAATGATCTTCGTTGATTGTTCCTTTTGGGGCCGACTCAAAATCAGTTTTTCATTAGTTTAGGGCCTAGTTATTGAGACTGAGAAGGTTTATTTTATTTTTTTTTTTAGTTCCTAATGGTTTAAATTTTGTTAGGGAATTTTATTTTCAATTTTTTTCGAAATCTACCCTTTTTCTCCTACTTTTTTTGATTCTTAAAAATTTACTTAAT